>JAQFZP010000582.1:0-31850 GCA_034695745.1 Geophilus truncorum
AGTTTTGAATAATAACTTTCCCACCATATAAGGGCAAGAGTTGCTTTTAAGGTGAAGCCACATAATTTTGATAAATGAAACTTTGAAAACCTCACATTTTTTTTACTTGCTGATATCACTTATGGCTGCTGTCATTCACAACAGATAAAGAAGTCTTTTTGAAAGAAAAAATAGCTGTGCCTTCATTTTTTTCACTCAATGCACAGAAAATTTTGAAAAAGTTTATTTAACCCTTAAAGTTGCACTCGGAATTTAAAATTTAAATTTGCAGCGAAAGAAAAAATAATAAAAACAAAGAACTAACCTGTTCAGAAGATTGTGTGAGAAATGAATGACAATACTGTAGGCTAAAATGACCTTTGGGTTCTCGAGCAAGGAAAGAAAATTGACAATTCTCTGGATCACAGGTGGCGTAGGAGACCCGGCGAAGAGCGTGCGCCATGAAGACATTCTGTATATAAAACAAAAAGAACAAAAAAAAAAAATTTAAAACAAGAAATATAAAAATGACAGTTTCATAAATTAATCATTACAAAAAAGTGGTTCTTTAAAAACGAATCCACGAATTGTGATTTGTTTTAAAGTAGCTTACCATTAGTGCACTTGATTAGGATTAAAAGGATTCACAATAAATCAAAAGATTAATCCAATTACGGACGTGACGTAAAGAAAGATGTGACAAGAGTGAGTTTGCACTCGCTAAGTTCAGTGTGTGAACTCGCACAAGTACACTGAACATCCCTACGTCATCAGGAGGGGTGGGGAAGAGCACGAGGAATGCGGACCAACACCCCCTAAGGGAGTAAATGCAAACTTTTCGCGAATTTCTCAAGAATCGTGCAAGTTACGAAAAAAAGAATGTTTTTTAATTCTCTACTCAAACGTCGGATTGGACTTACAAAATTTACAAACTGTTTATAGTGACAACTAGTTTCATAAAACTAACCACTGTTTTAATCCATGTATGGCCAGCAAGTTCGCTAACCCTCCCCATACATTGCTCAAAACTTGAGCTCTTCACCTGCAGTAGTTGGAATGCTTGGAATTTATGAGCTGATTTTAAAGTTGATGCAAATAAAATGGCAAGAAATTTTTAAGATTATTCATTTAATCAAAGCTGTTTCATTTAATGTTACTAAAATACCATTGTAGATTGAATAAAAAAAAGTTTTGATAAGGCTGATTGAGCGAAGCTTTAAGAAGCAAATTAACTAAACCGAACTGTAGAAAAATGCTTAATTTTAATCCGAGTATTAATGAAACCCTAATAAATGCCAATTTTAATTACGGAGAAACCACAAGAGCATAAATATAAAATTTTTAAAAATGTTTTTAAAGTTCCAAGTTCATATTATTCTTCCCACGAATTTAATATTTACATATTCTTTTTAATGTTTAATGAATAAATAACATCACATGTGTTAACTAGTAACTTTTATCACTTGTTTATCTTTTTTGGAGAAGCAAATAGATGTAAACAATTCCATGTTTAAAGTCCACCGCATTAATTAGCTGTTTAAATTCATTCATTTTAATAAAATTCCAATTCACCCAAGTGCATAAAAATGCGTCCACTGCAAATTTCTCCCACACATGTCCACATGTTTAACTCACCACCCTCCGTTCAATGATGAATTGCATGGGTTACAGAAGGGTCTGCGTGTGTGAAGATTTTACAGATATCAAGTTCGAAAATGCCCCTTCGGGCTACAACAGGTCGCCTTCCAATTAAATGTATATTTGTGTAATCTTGAAAATCATTTGCTATGCATTTGAGTCGTGCATACTAAAATATTCCCTCCCCGTGCATGCCATCATCTACATCCGGTCTCGCTCTTTTTCAAAGGTCAACCAACTCCTTCCTCTTTTTTTTCACCATCCTGATTCCAACATCATTCTTCATTTAGAGGGCATGTTAAGAAAACCACATGTAGGTGGGATAATCTTGAAAAACCTCTCCGAGGAAAAAGTGACTAGTAATTGGCGATTTTAAACATTTATCAGTCCAAAGCTATAAAGACGTTTGCTAAGTGGGAGGTCCTTCTTTTTACAGTCCACCATATCTTGTTTGTTCAGATGCCTCCCTTCTTTTCACTCAGGAAAAGATGGCCTTTCTCGATCGCTGGATTAACCTCCAACTTACAGACTACTTACTCATATCTACTTAGCTCCATATGTTCCCGACAGCGGCCATTTAGGCGGCGACTTTGACAAAACTCCTTTTTGTTTCAACATATTTTCCTCCTTTCCCACTCATCCATTTATTTTTTTTTTGTATGTCGATTTTTTTCCCCATTCGTTGGATTTTTTTTCCATTTGTCTCTTTCCCTAATGAAAAGATCATGTGAAAGAATCATGCGTATGATTACTTTCTTTTGAGGTATGCCTCAAAACCACCACGAACACGAAGACAAGGCAATTTTTCCGCCTTTATTATAAACTCAATTTTCCCAGTTTTCAATTCATTTGTTTGAAATAAACTTTTGGCAAAGACAAATTTTCTTTACAGATCAAAGAAACGTAATTGAAAGTTAAATAACATGGAATTAATAACTAAAACTTTCGGCACTCGTAGTATTTATTATAAAGATTTAACAAAAGTTTTGAGTAAAAATCGTAAAAATTTACTGCCAATTTCCTCAATTTTTGTTTACAGTAGCTGAATATTATTAAATCTACTCAAGCTAATAAAATGATAAAAGGGGTGCAGACAAGTGGTGGCAGTGCAGGGCGAAGAGGAATGAGCATCTGCTGTACATCCATGAGTGGAGTGAGACTGAAGCTTTTGTTTGTTCGAGCCCTCCTCTTTCCCAATACATGTCATCATCCAAATTGCTTGCTAGAGCTACCAAGGGAGTCGAGCTCATTTGTCAAGAGTGAGTGATTCGTCCCTCCCATTTACGCAAAACTGCGTAGCGCTTGGTAAAAGCGCGCAATTAAGCTTCAACTAACTCAATAACGCGACCACGCTACAAATGATCTTTCAACACAAGAGTAACATTTTCTTTTCTTTTCATAGTACTTGATTTATGACATCATTATTATTATTATTATTAAATAAAATCGTCATCAATAATTAAAATTACCATTTTAAAAAAAAAAAGAATATTTATCCACATTTTAAACCCATCCATAAATTTCACACTCATCGAACACAACAACCGCAGATGCTAAGCAAGCATTTTTTTTCCTGTTTTTTGCGAAGTATCAGTAGATAAAAAAAGTCATCATTCAGCCATGTTATTTATCCTCTCGCCTGGAGGCACAACAACATCTGCCATTTCTAACATCAACTTTTTTAATACATAAAAGTAACTTGTAATCGTGTCTATGGTTACAACAAGAATTTATATTCGTGCTATGAGGTTTCGCATTTCTGACTCCGGTTGCTAAGACACAGGACGCGTTGTCACCAGTTGCTACGCGACTAACACGAAAAGTGGCGAGGCGGCATCTCAGGTAAATGCGAGACGAAGTTTCCGAAGAAGAGAGAAAGAAGAAAAAAATTATTTGAAGCGAAGAGGAAAATTAATTACATCAAAACCTGATGAAAACTAATCAAACGAAAAGGTACATCCTCGGGGAAATGAAAAAGATGCGAAAAGAAAGAAAAAATATAAATAAAATGCACGTTTTAAGTTATAAGTAAAATCGGATGAGCAAATTGATTCGCTCGAGTGTTTCTTTCAAATTTGTTGCGAAATCGCAATTCCAATGCGAAACAGATTTAATGTTAAGCGGGGATGAAACTTTATGGTTCGAAGACACTTCGGCGCCATTACCATTAAGAGTAGATTGGAAAAGGGAGGCACAAAGGGAGGAAGAAGTCAGAACGACGAAAGAGAGTCATGTTTGTAATGGGCTTCGCTTAAGCGTTTCCTAATGGTGGCAATGCTGTCATTGCGCAGTTTAACTTAATAAACGCAAGATGAATTGAATGCACAATCGGTTGAAAGCTATTTTTTCCTATTCAATCGATCTGTGGGTGGGCATTAGTTCCTAAACATGCCTCCATCTGACCTTAATATAGAGTCAATGTGGATGAGTGACGGCTAGAAAAGAAAAAAAGTGAAAGTGGAAAAAACCATTTTCAAATTGAATCTGTCCTTGCCTTGTTGGTTTCTATTGATTATCTCGCCTAAGGTTTGAAGAAGGAAAAAATGGTTTAACTTTGTTCTGTGAAAGTTTAAAACTTCTCACGATACCAAAAAAACAAGAAAATGTGGTAAAATATAGTTCCAATATGGTTGAGCACTGCGAAAAATAGTAATACCAGTATTCCACACGTGAAATAATATTTTACAACTAGCAAAGTTGTCTACTGTTTGGTAACAACAAAATGTGATAACCTTTTGCAACTCTAACGTTTTGCGGTGGTTTTGGAGAATAGTCGTAAAAAATTCACTTTGTCTGCGCAAGCAGAAAAACTAAACTGCCAAGTGCGCATAAAAAGATGAAAGATATCTGATAACCAAATAGTAACTTGGTTTTATTATTATTTGTCTCTGAATTACTTTAAGACTTTATTACGAAACATCAATAAAATATGTCCAATTTAAATCACTGTGTAGGTGTAGTTATATCCCATTAATTATCTAATTAAATATGTATTTTGTCATTACTCACTTCAGATTTGATGGAATAAAACTATCAACATTATAATTAACTTCTCAAAGCGGTAACAAATGATGTCATGTTTACTAATGCACTCGTGGAAGTTCAGTTTTAGATGACTGGCAATAGTGTAAATGATACCCAGGTGAATAGAAATTATCTCACTAGCCCCAAGGGAAGTGTTGTGGTGTAAGCTGAGTAGCTAAACACGAAAAAAACGTTGACTGATTATCACCATCAGAAACCGAAAAAAGAAATTGTGCACGAAATGTATTGACTGAAATTATTCAATCCGACAAGATTGAGAAGGTTGTTTCACAAAAGAGTTTAATGAATCTTATCTTACCTTGCCATCTGTGCTGCAAGCTTTGATTCCAGCCAATGAAATGACGAGCAAGACGGGTTTTCGTTTCTTCGCGTCCTATAATGAGATAACGGTTGAAGGCTTAAATGTCAAAAACTTTCAAAAGAAGCGAGTTGAAACTCCGTACAAGCTTCCCTAGTGGGAAGAAAGTTGCCGTTGGAAAAGTAAATTAACAGATTAGGAAACCAGACTCTTTTCAACACTTTGCTTTCATCCAGAATAGTTTTAAATACTGGTTAAATGAGAAAACAAGTTAATAAGATAATGGATGAAAATCACAAGTTAAAGTTTTTAAACAATAATAAACAAATCAATTTTTAATTTGCATTGCATCCTGCAAGTTTATTGGATTTGCAAAACAGCATAACTTGCAAATACCAGAGCGTTCCAAACTTGTGCACCAAGCAGTATAAATTAGCATTCAATTTCCATCGATCAGAAATTTGGAATGTAGATTAAGTAGAACGTCTAAATGTAATTACACAAGTGCCATTTAAGTTTAGGAAACATTTGGCCTAAAAATGAAGTCTTTTAATGAGATAAACAAGAGCATTCGAGTATGAAGGCGAGAAAGCGGCGAATAAAGGTATTCGTCTCCTGTGCACTATTACTTTAAAGTGCGGCCTGATGGCAGAATAATAAAAAAAAAGAGGTAAAAAGGAAGAAAAGAAAAAAAAAGCGCGCATGCCTCGAGGTTCTACATCCACGTGCGATTCAAGTGGTGTCTTGATGAGTGCTCGCTTGGACGGCTCTATCTCTATGGCGCCCCCAAGCGGAACAATTGGACGAAATTCGATTGTGAATTTAACTCGAGAATCGTTTTCAAGTAGAACTAAGTCTATTTTAAAACCTCTCATACACCCTTTGGGAGAAAAGGGCCATTTTATAAAATGTAATTTGTGAATAAAATAGTTCTAAACATTTATTCCATTAGTTAAAACTGCAAACTAGACCCTTCGTACATCAAAATTACACATTTATCTTGCGAATTCGCAAACTCACTGGTTGGTTGTTTTTAAAGTTCGAAATAGATCAATGCGGTTTAGTTGCCACGCAACATTCTGGACTATCATTTATTGGCAATATGTTAAAAGAGCAGTAAATTTGGCTTATGATTGTACTTCCACGCTAAAATCTCCATTTCACTTATAATAAATTGAAACAGATAATTATATCGCTTTAATAAATTCACTTTAGATAATTTTTTTAATTTTATGTAAGTCGTAACATGGAAATCTGCGCAGTTTGAGATTAGAACTGCGGCTTTACTAATGAGTGTTTGATTAAGTGCGAGTAGGGAAAAGAATAAAAAATAGGCTCGTTGAAAGTTGACATCGTTGCTGCACATAGAATTAATCATTTCTCTTCCCTGCTGATTTCTTATTCCTCGCAACTAATGTCTGATGAAACAACAAATGTAAATTTGCACGAATTTAAATGAACTTAAAGCTATGCACCGAGTAATTACAGACAAAATATTCCTGCAATCCCAGACCTTTGCGAGAGAGCAAACAAATTTGGAAGCGAAATTTAGCAATTCAAAAGAGAAACATCGTGTTTCGCGTCCACTCCGCAATGAATTACAAATGAGTGTGAGAAATGCTCTCAGTTTATCTCGAAAACAAAAAACAACTCGAATGATCCCCAATAAAAAGCAGACGACTTCTGTGCCCTTTTCTCTCGTATTTTTCCCAAACCTCGCAAGCTGGTTTTGACCCTTTTCGAGCTTCAACAAGATGATGGCCAAGTGTGTTCCAAACTACCCATCTTGTTAGCTCAGGGCTGCTGCCTTTTAGGGAGGGCTCGTGCATTTATTATCGATTTACGAAATTCATAATTCAAAAAGAATGTGAAGTCAGTATACGGAAGCAACGAACACCCTTTAGGAAAATAGTTATTTCAAAATCAAATAATTAAAGAAAATATTGAAATCATGTATATAATGCAAACGTTGTTTAAATGTTGCTAAAAATATTTTCCGTTCGAAAATAAATGTTTGGCGCATTGCTGATATTTTTTTTTATTTTTTTTAAAGTAACTCATTTTTACCGGAGAAAATAAAATGGCACCAGATGGCCTTCGTCTTTCTGGTAAACCGTTGGAAAATTGAATGAGTGAGTATTTATAACGCACTTGAAGGATTCCTAAACGGTCGGTTAGAGTGCCCATCCCTTTAAGAAGCCAATGAATCAATTTTTCATGACTTCTACTAGATTTGAAAAGTGGTCCTCGTAACATATAAAACATGAGATAAATAATCCATGAATTCTCAATTGGCACAAAAACCACTGTTGTTGAAACCAACCATAACCCTTTCAACCAACTCCTAGGGAAGTACTTCCTTTCTCACGATGAAAAGAAAAAAAATAAAGATAAAAAAAAAATATATAAAAAATAAGAAAAGAGAAGAAAAGGAGACGAAAGAAAATGAAAGAGGTGTCGTCGCCTCCTTTGCGCAAACTTTTAATTTTATTTGACATCTCAATTACACCTCATCATTACGGTGTAATAACGCATAGAACTGGTTAGACAGATGTGTTTTACCACTTCTTGTGTTCCATAAAAGCAGTTAAGACATTTTATGATTGCACATAAAACCCGCAACCAATTAAATGTATGGTATCATTAACATCGGGTTGAAAAGCTTCACTGCATTTTATATATCTCAAACTCATTAAACTTTTCAAGATAAAAAAATCTTAACATTTTTTTATTGAAATTTTGACACCTTAATAAATTGCCTACATTAAGTTTATTTTTTAACCTCTTAACCAATAAAATGTAATTTTCCTGTCATGATATTAAAAACATATTTTTTTGACTTTCTTAGACGCCAATTTCTTTTAAAAATAATAATAATAATGATAATAATAAAAAGCACACAAACTAAAATTTATAAATATATTGTTTTATCCACCTATTGTTACTTAAACAATGTGATTTAGGTAGAGCAAATCATTCCCACGGGAAATTACCTTACCCCATTCTCATTCTTCCCCCTAACATTACAGAGCCATACGGCGAAGCTCAGGGGCAGCGCTAATAAACCATAACGCCGGCTTTATTTACTGCTGGACGTTTTGGACAT
Source organism: Geophilus truncorum (assembly GCA_034695745.1). Lineage (NCBI taxonomy): Eukaryota > Metazoa > Arthropoda > Chilopoda > Geophilomorpha > Geophilidae > Geophilus > Geophilus truncorum. The sequence continues at coordinate 8,067 of JAQFZP010000582.1, forward strand.
TTGAATTCCACTCACCTCAAACTAGAAATTAAAGTATTATGTTGCCAAATATCACAAGGCAAAAGGGTAGAGTTTTAATGAGAGAATATGGCAGTGTTAACAAGAGGCAAATGAGCCCTACTCCCCTGAGAATGGGGCTTCCAAGTGTTATCTTAGAGCAACACTGCAACCTCTCTTGTCTGTTTTATTCACAACCCTTCTTGTTCGTCGGCTCACATTCTCTCCACAAGCACATTAATCAGACTTGACACTAATTTATTTGACTAAAGCTACGTGTAATGCCATATTTTTGCAATCCAAAGCGAGTCAATAACAGGGAGCCCGATGCAATAAATCAAATTCAAACATCTTTAAGTCAACCATCAGCAACAGATAAAGACGTAAAAAAAATCATTTCTCCACTACTAGCGATGTAATTGAATCTTTAGACTCGATTTTCCGCCTCGTTTTCGAAAAGAAGTTTCAGCTGCAGTTGATAGGTGAATCTAATTCAAAGAAGGGCCATTTACCTCATTACTTCCGCGTTTTGACGAGGAAAAAATTGAGGGAAAGAGCTTGTATCATATTCTTTTTATGAAGGGAGGGGTTCTACAAGCGCAAGATAACACGTAATGATTCATAGGTTGCATGTAATGTTAATCCAATCAATGGAAGCCACAAACAAGTGGGTTGATTGCTTCATTCGAGATGTCACAAAGAATGAAATGTAATCAAGTCCCTTATCATTAGAGGCCGTGCAAACTTGAATGAATTGCGGTAATTAAGTTTTGCCTCAACCCAAACATTAAACGCAACGGTGTAAACACGGGTCAAACGTGGATAATTGCACCAATCCTGCAAACTCGGGTTAAAAGTAGCAATTTTCAATAAACCACAAACGTCAGCAGCAGAGCGACGTACAATATCACGTCTACATATTCGAATGAGTGTTATGTTGTGGGGAATAATTTCAAATATTCATGGTGATGCTGCCATTGCTTTAATTTCATCTTTCTTAACGAAAAATCCATTTCGCAAATTGATCGCGCTACTATAAGTAATTGCATTTTACATAGAACAAAAAACTTTTTATTTACCAGTTCCTGACATCAAAATGCAATTTCAAAAAGGCACTGAGAAGCCACTTTGCACAACATACCACAGGGGACGTTTCTTGCTGCATTCGATGTTGACTTTTTACTTTCTTTCTTGTCGGCTCTTTCTTTTCTCCCACCTGTGTGGGAGGGAGCTGATAATAACTCCAGTGTTTTTTTACACTTCTCAACAGTTTAGCAATAAATACCCAAGCAATCATGAGTGTATGAATTTTTCAATCGTCATTTAAATAAGACAGACTGCGAGTCTCTCGTCTTCATTCTGTATCTAAGCAACGGGGTGATGTTGCGATGCATGGCAATAACTTTGTGCTAAATAGAATAAGAAGAGCCGAGTGTAATAATAAACCATGTAGAAAGTGCCTCAGCGGCCCATCTTGGCCTTTTTTTATGAATACAGAGCCTCATTTTGCATGATAAACTAAGGCTGCATGATTTGGTATATAAATAAAAAAAAATACTACGGGAGAATGTTTTTACTCACAGGAGACTTGAGCCAAAAATGACTTGCCTAAAGAATTGTTTTGAAGATTAAAGCTTTAATAAACATGGATACGCTGACTTGCAGTGAAAATGTAATAAAAATTGATTACATTTTGGCTATTCAACGTTGCTTCAACGTTCATTCAGCATTTACAATACGGTGGAACCCGTTTATAACGTTTCTCTAAAGACCGGCTTGAGAATGACGTTATAACCGAGTTTACACAATATCCGAGTACCCACTTATAACGTCATTTTTCGGATCACATAACGGAATTTTTTACGTTATAAGCAGATACTCGGATATAGTGTGTTTTTACGTTACAACAACGGACAGTATTCGCTACATATTTATATTTCTTTAAATGTTCTGGATGCTCTCTGTTGTTAATTACAGTGGTACCTGTTTATAACGTACTCGGTTATAACATAACGTTTTTGTTTCCCCATCTATATAAGTGTTATGAGAAGATACTCGGTTATAACGTCAACTCGATTATAACGTCATTCTCAAGCCGGTCCCTAGAGAAACGTTGTAAACGGGTTCCACTGTAATTGTATAAACTGTAATAAAAGCTTCAAAAGTTTTAAAATCTAAATTTCATTTGTTAATTTCCGCTATAAAAGAGTAAAATTCATACTGCAGACCTTAGAAACGTTATATCCACATTTATTTCTATAGCTAGAAAGAGGTCTCAGCCGGGAGAAAAATAAGTTACGTTATAACAGGGTTTACTTTATAAACGAGTACGTTATTCGCGGATTCCACTGTATCAATAAAACATAAAATGCAGTGGTCAAACGATCTAAATAACATGATATTACAACTGCAATTTAGAACAATTAAAAAATATATTGCGAAACAAAAGCGATTAGAATTAAGAAAAACACTCGCTATAAGAAACAACTCCGATCGTTGAGAGAACGTTGAGTTGTGTAACGACTGCAATCAATGAACAGAGAAGGTCAATCTCACCTCTCCCCGAGGAGCAAAAGAGATTGCGCAGGGCGAGGTCCAGCTCGGAGTACAGAGGCCATAGGGTTGGCGGCCCAAATTGTATTGTCTCTCTAAGGATCTGGCGCCAAATTGACTCGAAGCTAATAATGGTGCCCAGTTTGTTTCCAAATAAACACGCGTCTCTTTAACCGGAATTCAAAGTCAAGCAACGTACAGGAACAACTTTGCGCGCAAACGCCAATTTTCTTGCTCCATGTTTAGAAATGTTTAGGAAATCCTTTTAGCCCTTATCGAAGTTCAGTGAAGCTTTGCAGTTGAATTTTTCAACGGTTTTGCCACGTTTTACCACCACCAAACTGGTGGGGAGGCTGGTGCGAGTTTTATAAGATTGTTTGTGAGAAAACTACTTTCAGCAAACGAGAAAAAGTTTTGGTCTTGCAAATCCAAAAATAACACAACAGATCTGTTTTTTCTCATTTTGAAAGCGGGAGAATGAGGTTGAGCAGTTGAAATCTCACACTTTCACTTAAAATTTCATGCCTAACATCTTTAAGTGTTGTGAAATTTAATTTTCTCTTTGCGTTTATTATTCAGAGTCTTGATTTTGCTCTTATGTTTGCTTGTTACTTATTTACAGTAATTTTCTCATCAGAATTTTCAAATTAAAAGCATGTTTTTAACATTCTAATTATGTTAGTACGGTAATTAGTTATCAAAAGTAGATAAAACTGGAACATCAAATACTCGGTAATATCAACAAAATAATTCAAAAATTATAAATTATTAAATTTAAAAAAAATAATAAACCAACAAATTTTGTATTGTTGCCTGTCCACAACATAGATCAACATTAGAAGTGGGTGTGTGTCGGTACACGAGTGTGCGTGACAAAGACAGAGCCAAAGCAGCAAAACGACCACTCGTATAAGGCTCGAGTGGTCAAGCGTGGAGTCAATTGCCCCTCTCCGTGCCATCTATGCCACTATATAAAAAACACCACCAAACAACAAAGAATATCTCACAAACAAATAAAAAAAAGCGTCGAAAAGTCTTAAGGATTTATACAGTCGTAACTCGATCAGCACGAGAAAAGTGAGAAAACCAGGTGGCCATTTGTGATAAGGGCGAACTGGTCAGTCGGTAGAAAATGCGGCCTAAAAGTTGTTTTTCCCGCAAACAAACTTGGGCTCGTGGTCGGTGCACAACATGCTTTCCTTTCCTTTCACCAATCACGCACGTGCACGATTATATTACAGATTCCTGCCGCGTACTCGATGATATAAAACGGGAGGTCAGCTTCGAAGGGCTGTGGGATTTTAATTGAATGCCACTGGCCATGCAAGATTCAATGAATTTATAGCTCCACAACCCTCTCTGAAAACCTCCAAGTATTATATTAGGCGTTTTATGTTGGGTTTATTATTTCAAAACACCACAAACGCTAAAACGCACTTGTGTATTAAAAGTAAAAAAAAAAAAATAAAAATAAAAGTTTTAAAAATAAAAAAAATTGTTTTTGCTGAGACTTACCCATGATGGTAACCAATAAAGTGTAAGCAAATAGCCGCAGTGGGGGTTAAAATGTCTTGGCAAGGGCTATAAAGTCAAGCAACTTTCACACTGGGGTGGACACGAAATCACAAACACGTTTAACGAGTGAATCTGGCAACCGAGTGCAAAAAAGGACAATTGGCACTCGCACTGTTGTGTTGTTGATTCCAATGAGTGTTTCTCAGTGAATCCTGTGTTTCAGTTTCACTTGTGTATTGATTACACATGCGACTTTCCCACTTTCGCTTCCCACGCTTGTCCTGCACGAATAAACTCGTCCTTCGCTGCTCCAATCACGGAATTGGATGTTTATATTAGTAGTGCCGGATTTAGCCTTAGAAAATTACGCGCGTCAATTGATCAATCACGAATTTTTTTTCCTAATGGAAGTTTGAAAACAAAGTGGAGCTGACACAGCATCTATTGTTGCCTAGCAACTCCTGATCAGCCATCATTAAAATTTTCCATGCCTATTCATTACTTACAAAGTTGTAATTAATCTGAGTGGCATATGAGAAGAAAGGCAGAGAGAGAAAGCCTTTATTGTAACTTGTACGCCCCCTTTCAACTTTTACCTCTGCTTTCATTCAATTAACTCGTGACTGACGCCTAATGATGGAAAAAATCAATTGTTGTAATAAGTACAGTAAGATGAATATAACTCGACGATGGAAAGTGAATTTACGATATAATGTGGTTAGTTCTCATAGAAAAATTCCCATAACCTTCAGTACAAAATAACTGTTTTTATTCTGATAATAAATAGACGCAAAAATATTTTAAAAAAGTTATTTATAAAATAACATGTCAAATTGTAACTTTGTTATAACATTTAACTATTAAACTCATGATTTGTAAATGTCATTTTTTTCTAACAAAAGCACAAATTCATCTTCAAAGTTCTCTAAAACTTTCATTCCTCGAAAAACAGAAATTCAAACACGATTACATGGTTCGATTACTCACTTTGAGATGTGAATCGAACTGTGTAATATATTGGATTTTATATTTGGATGACAGAAAAATTTTTACTCCAAAGTTTCACGTGTTTATGTTGCGCAAAACTATAACTGGTGAAATGTTATTACCGTACTGCAGATACGTTTGTCAAGTTACAAAGAAAACCATTTAAGCAAAGCTTTAGATTTCAGCGACATTTTAAACAAAAAATAATGTTCTACACTACAGTACATCATCAGTAATGATTTCTACAGTAAGTTTAAAATAAAATTCACAACTTCCGCTTTTCACTAAATGATCATTTTTTAAAAAAATATTTTCAAATGAAAACCACTTATATAAATGTTATCTTAACTTATCTTATCTTAACATCGTAAAGCTTTTAACCCCGAATGTCCGTATCAGTCTCGATAACTAATACATTCAATCGATTGATCGAAGCGAATTCAATTGTCCACCATCAAAGCTCTCAAAACCCGACCCGCACCTGAGACTCTGCGCCCTTCAAACCCCTTCCATTATAATTACGAGTACCATTAGAGAAACACGAGCCACGTAGAAGTAATATTATTTATTAATAACATTCCTCCGTAACCTCCTTAGGCCATGGTCTCTGCGAACTCTTCACTGAACAGCTATAAGCTGATTTGTTCAAAATTAAATTTCAGCTGCTCTGCGTTACAGAAAAAATTTATTTAAAAAAAAAAATCTTTAGATTCTGCATATCATTTTACAAAATAGGTCAGCCTGAGTAAATAAGTCGAGTAAGAAAAGCCAATAAAACCAGACCCCTAGGCGCCCGTGAGTCAAAAAGGGTGGGGGAGAAAAGACTGCACATGAACATTACTAAGACAAGCAAATATACATTTTACCTGCCATCTACGACTTCCTGCATGACATCATTCTGTGCATCATTAAGCAGAGAAAGAAGCCCCTTTAAAAGATCCTAATTCAGTTTCGTGCACAAATCCGTGACAATGGCAGTTAATTAAAAGTGGAGAAAAGCAAGGAATTTAGTCCAGTCGTTATATGCAACTTGCCTTATCACCCAACTGTTTCCCATTTACTCGAACGGCCGATCGCATAAATCAATATAAACAACCCTTTTGGTACTAACGTTGAAGAGATAAGACTCAGTTTCTCAAGCACATCAAAACTGTACTTTAAGCCTCCCCTCTCTTTCTATTTTTCATTTCAAAACCACATTGCGGCGTAAATTTATTTAGTCTTGTTTGCCATTTATCGTTATCTTTCGCATAAATAAGGTTGACGTTATTTGGTAACCCAGTATGAAAAAATGCAATTTGCGGTCACTTCTATTCCCTTATGATCATGATTGATTTTATGTTTATAATTAGGGTAATAAAATGGGAAAATTAAGTTTTAGAAACTGTTTTTCCCACTCGAAAGTTTTGAAAGACCTACAGTATGAAAGAAAACTTTCACTTTATATTTTTTGCACTTTTGGAACTTAAACGATCGGATTTATGAATCAAATGCCTCATAAATTATATCAGGCTATTTCAAAATATACACTCTTTAGGCACTAAGCTAGTCGATGAGCATGCGCGTCATGAAAAACTCACTCGAAGCCGACAGTGAATGAAGGGCTCAAGATTCCTGTGCGTGACAGAGCAAAGCAGCTCATTGCTTCGGCAGTTTACAATAAAGTTGGCGTGCATCGAGGCACACGACTAAGAACGAGTGTTAAGAGAAATAGGAGAACAGAAAAGGAGGGGGGGGAGAGAGAGAAGACGCTTTTATCTTTGCTTCATTATCCACACACATTCGCGCGCCTCCTCGGGGAGTTAACGAAAATTCATTTCAACTTTGAACCCTAAAGACGGCTCAATATAATGGCGTATTGAAATTTTCCTGATTAAAATTTAAACGATAAATATTGGTTGAGAGTTTTTTCTAAATTATTTTTGTTGTTGTGCAGCGAAGTATCCTTTTGTTTTTTTGTGCGGAGCTTTTGTGTAAATGAAAACATAGCAGCGCCCCATCAATCCATCTAATGCAAATCGAAGGATTTGTCGATAGTAAAGTGGACCTGCTGCTTAAATTGATTTTCTCATTAGTAAGAGGTTGATGGAATCGAGTCCTACAATGATTAACGCAACTGGATAAATTAACATTTGCTCTGTAAATCCGAACGCACACACCACACACACAACGCTATATTTCAATCTTTCGGGAATCTAAATTTCTAATTCCCTTTGTCTGTCCATCTCGGGAAGTGATTAAGTCACGCCAAATAAAAACAAATGTTAAAACTTACCCTCATTTGTTCCATTTGAGCCCTTAAATAATCTGCTCTATTCGGTTGGTCTGATCCTGCCACCGGAACGGATCCAATGTACTGTAGAAGGAAAAAAAAAAGAGAAATAAAAATCACATTTGTACAGTCAGAGATAAATTTAATTACGAAGGAAATAAAGCACGTAAAAAATTGGATGCGCTGCCAGGTGTTCTGAGTGCCGAAAACTGGCTTCAATCAAAAACCATATCAGCTGCTGCTGTTGAATGCAAATTACAATCATTACATTCAGGCTGAGTTTGGATTCGGAATGAAGAAGTGTAAGCCAGATTATGAATATAAACTGCTAAATTAGTGTGGTTTTTTTTCTTATATTTTAGATAAAAGAATGAACAAAGTTGAAAAACAGTTAAAAAGTGAATACATTTGCATTCATTTTCAAGCCCATAAAGTTTGATGCTAGATGCAAACATTCCATAGCAAAACTAAGCTTAAAATTGAAATTTTAATTGCAATTTTTCAGTTTTTTTGTAAGATTTGAATATTTAATATATAGAAATTTAACTAAAGTTTGGAAATATGAAATTAGTAATTGGTTATGGTTCAAAGGTTTTTTTTAACATTAAAAGGGGATGTTTATAGAGAAAAAGCATGTCAGTAAAAAATAGAAAAATTAGTAAAATGTATGAATATGACCCGAGAATTGATGTGTGAGTACGAATCATAGAAAGTAGTTCAAAAGACAAAGGAAAAGCATAGGTAACAGTTAGTTCATTAGAGATAGAGTTAGAACAGCAAGCAAGGACATCGTTGGAAGCAGTTAGAAAGTGAGAGCAGCAACTATTGCAAAATGTCAAGCTAAGTCTACCATGTTATGATGTATATGATCAATAGACAAGTAGTGATTATTATATCTTTTTAAACTCACATTAATAGATAAAATGTCTAATTGAGTCATTCTTTCTATTCTTTTCTCGTTCCAGATCATCAGCCATTGGCGAGTACGAAACAAATAAATGTCCTCGAGTTGTAACTCACCAGTTGTTAGTAAGATAAAGAAATATACATAAAGGTCTCGAAACAAACTGCAGGCTTCGACCGACTTCCTTTTAACTGTGTAAAAGGACACTCGCAAATCAACGCCCTTTTCCCTCCTTTCTCTTCCCTCATCCTCCTTCCCAACGTTTTCTGAGAAAGGTTTTAATGGAAACAGATGTGCGGAGGAGCTTGGTAACCCTCATTAAAACAAAGCCATTGCCTGATCTCACACAGCTACACCACACCAGGGTCAAAGGCTCGCAAAATGGACTCATGAAGACAAATTGAGCCACCAAAACTGAAGCCATGCTTATTATTTCCTTCGTGCCCTTTTTCAACAATTAAAATTAAGTAACCCATTTCGCGGTCCCACTCTGTCCACTTTGAAGACATCTACTTCCATTTCCACACTTAAAAATAATTTAACTTCACTTTTCTTAATCTTTTCGTACACAAATGTAAACAGAAATCGCATTATAGCGCCTCACTCTTGTCAGATTGCGTGACACATCCCTTCATTACAATTCCAAACTCACTCTTCCCGCTTCCGACACACATAACAAGAGATCTCAATAAATTTCTCGCAGACATGACGTAAAGTGTGATGAAAACAACTTCCGAAACCACGTACCTGTCCTGTTCCAACTCAAGTAGATTTAGACCCGAGTCGTATAGAACAAGACAAGTAGTATATGGAAACTGCATCCCTTTCTGGTTCCATCAAACCGCACATCCCCTCTTTTCCTTTTCCGGGTGTGCTGGAGACAAACGCGGGAGGTCGTTTGAAGCGACAGCGGAAAGCCATTGGGCAACACACAAGCCAAAAGATGACAGAGCAACTTTTCCTTGAAACACCAGATCATAATTCAAAAGCCAAAACCCATACCATTAACTACAATAATGCGTTAGGCGTACCGTAAATAAATAATATCTTGGAATTTCCTCTACTAATTCCCCGAGACATTATTTTAAAAACTTTGATTTAATTTTCTCTATTTTCTTTTTCTTTTTTCCAAAGGAGCAATTTGTTCCTTAATTGATTGTACAGGAATCGCTTCCTTAAATCTTATCTTTTTCTGCGGTGGCGCTTAATAAATTCCCATTGTTGAAATTGAGTTAGGCTGCTTTAGATATGTTAGATTTTTAGGGAAGATAGATAGATGTTCATCTTCTCTGTTGTCATGGTTACTTGAGATGTTGATCTGATGTGTGAGTCACTGAAAGACGAAGAGGGGAAGAGAGATTGATGTCATCAAGTGAACAACCATTTAGAACTGGCTTCCACTCACACGATTTCAGCCTAATGGAGTGTTGGGAAGCCCACATAACGCGCATGTGCGTTACTTAAAACTTGCCCATGCAGTCCTTCTGCCATCTATTGAGCGATGGTGAAAACAGCAGATAACAAGTCCATTTAGTTTTTTTAAACAATTTCGTTCAACTTTTTTTTATAAAAAATTTGAAACAGAAGAAATTTCCAATTTTTCAATATTTTGAAAAATAAGTTAAAACATTTTAGTTAAAAAGTATCGATTTTGGTTAGCGTATGACACATAGTACGTGCTGCCATCTGGTGAGAGAAACTCTAACTCTTCTGACCAGAAGGCAAAAAGAATAACGGCAAACAAAACTAAAATAAGCAACACCAAAAATCTTGAAAACAACTTGTTAAGTGGCAAAGGCAAAGTTCTGAAGCACTTCATTTCACCTCATCCCTTTAAATCCACTCGTGGGTTAATGAAATCAAAAGTGACCAGCAAACACGACCTGAAATCCAAGATTCTCGCAAACTTCTCTCCGTCTCCCGTCTCGAGAGTTTTAATCGTTTTGGCAGAATTCCCTCTTTTGTGCTGTTCTATGATCCCTGGTATTCTTGGCAGCACTGGGCGTGTGCGTTGACCCAACTGCCCCTGTTCTCTCTTCTGGCAATCTTGGCCACAGTGTAAATGGTATGATCAATTTCAGTGAGGCTTTTGACTTGAGCAAAGCACAACTCGTCACCTGGAGTTATGAAATTCAATCGAGTAAGAGACGTTTGGAGCACGTTTCACTTCTTCACAGGCAAAACCCTAAACCCCCATCTAGTTTCGCAACTATGGAATTGAGAAGGAGTGGAAAGTGCTAGAAAAGCACTTCAGCGCATTTAAGAGAAAGTTAAGAACATATTTAGACTGCAAAGCACATACATACATTCAAAAAAAAAACCGAGTCAGAAGGAAAAAAAGTGCGCTTTCCTCGTTTATTTTGCCGACTAAGCATTTAATCAGCAAATCTTTAACTGTTTTTAAATCCAACTGTTTAAGATTACTAATTACGTTTTAAATTTTTAAAAATTATTTTAAATGCTGTCAGCGTTGTAAACAAGAAGACTAATTGTCACAGTTTTGAAATTGCCGTCATTAATGTAACAACCAACACGTTTTAATGATTGGGGGTCTGATGTGATGTGGTGTCACATCGCCCAATTGATTTCCTCTGCTAATTTTATTGTGTTTTACAATCATGTTAAATGTTTGGAGACGGCTATTAAGAACTAACGGCTGGCCCAAGGGCGAGTGTCGGACCGTCACCTGGTGATGTCACACGTCAACACAACTTTAATTAAAGTTTTTTGGTTTTTTTTGGGGGGCCAAGTTGTTTAAATTGTACTTTTCTTACATTTTCCTGCTCGTTTAATGATTCTAACTTCTAACTCATTCTGAATTTAAATTTCTTTCCGTCTTTAAAACTGATAAAGAATTTTATCCACATTTCTTTCACCAATCCTCCCAAACTGTTTTTCTCCCTTTTATCTGTTTTCCCAATGGAAGCGTCAAGGAAAAAAAAAATCAATTGTCAAATTTCTAGTAATAACGTAATGTTATTATACAGTAATTCCCACGTGTACGGTTTTAGAATATTCCAGAATTGCATCAGGAATTTATAAATGCAAATTCGAATATAAATTTTCTATTTTCAACTTCATTTGCAAACTAACTGAAACATTTGAATATTCAAACATTTCATTTATTACTTAACATGTTTTTTTAACTTAAAAAAAAGTTATTTTTTCCCTTCACACATAAGAATTCATAGCTGCAAGGAAACTCCTTCAATTGAAACATGTACATGTGAAAACAAAAACTATGAAAATTTGGTTACCGTCGAAAGTGACTGCGTGCCTCTTAAGGGTATGTGGCATTTGATCTCAGATCGTTGAAAAGGACTAATCTAATAAAAGACGAAGCGAAGAATATGTCAGGATTCATCAGTTGACTGAATAGTCAACCATTATTTCTGTCAACGATTGCTGGAGAGAGAAACAAATCTAAGAAGAATAAGAAAGAGGAGAAAAGAAATTGACTAAAAATAGATTCCTCGAGCTCGACAGATTTCGGCATTGATGTGCAATTGAAAGTCAGAAAGTTATTTGTCGTGGGACCAATGGCAACGAAAACGACTTCATTTCTGCGCGGTTTTAAGCATTAAATTTAGCATAGAAATAATCACCGACGTCAGAAATCTATTGCACCCCAAGGATACAGATGAATGTTTCAAACGAGATTTACAACATCCCTGCGCACGTTTCAGTTTTTCATATCATAAAACAACCCTCTCGTTCCCATTTCTATTTTGACTGTCAAATAAACGCTCGTGAAAAATCTCAAGTCAACTCGCTCTCTGCACCCCTGGTGGAATAAACAAAAAATTTATTATTAAAAAATTCACCACAATTCTGTGACAGAAAATATCAATATATACAGTACTGTTACATTCGCCATGTTTACATTTACACTAATAGTTCATAAATTATTCTTCACTGCCCTTAAATTTACATCTGTGCAATAAAAGCTTTTTTCCCAGTTGGTTGTTGTTGTTTCCCATGCCACGAAAAGAGAAAAGTTTTGGAAACGTGTTTCAAAGTTAATGCTAAGAATTTTGTATTCCTACCTTGCACACTTGAGCTGCAATCCACATGGAAAATGACAAGTTACAATTGATAGTGGCGAAAGAAATCAGAACACGCCTCTGAAGAGGACACAAGTCGCATTCCAGCACGCACGTTCTATGTATGATGCTCTCACTAACACACCAGGTGTACATACAACCGCATGGGAGGGGAACTGGGGCAAATCGATGCACGTGCGCACATTGTAACGCGTTCTGATTGGATGTATAAAGAACACGTGGATAAAAAGGAAAGGGTTGCTCGAACAAAACAAAAGCCACTCTACTCTTTCTTGTATCTCAAAACTTCCTTCATTTGCTTGCTCGCGTTTCTTAGGGATTTCTATCATTTTAAAAATGCAACCGAGGAGGCATTGAATAACTCTTCCCTCCTCAAAAAAAAAATTATACGAGATAGGATAAATGACTGCATTATGCACTTGATTTGACTACGCACTCAAATTTTTATCAATTTCTAGACGGCTCTTAGACGGCTGCAAAATGTACTTTCATTTACTTCAGATATAAAATGTAAATTGATAAGCTCGAGCCTGAAGGAAGAAATAAAAAATTAAATTGTGGTTGTAAAGGTTTCTGATTCATACACCAATTACTGAAATTATATCTTGCAGAAATCCTTTTGACTTTATTCACGGGTATAAATGTCAAACGTTGATTAAAATTTATTGTTTATCAAATGACGGAAATGCAAAATTTGTTATAATAATTCATCTTTGTTGTTTTGGGTGAATAAAATCTAGACTTACGGTAATTTACACATGTTGATTTTACGTTTTAAATTTTACCGGAAGTGCTAATCTTCTAATGTACAAGTGGTAATATGGAAAAAATTGCAATACGGAATCGTAGCCAGATATCCTATACTATTTATCTGCTGTAATTGCTACCGTTTAAACACATTACCAGCTTTAATACAAAGCTAAAAAAAATTTCCTTTATATTCAAGCACTCAAATTCCTCAAATTTTTCTCTAACGAGGGAAACCACTAAAGTCAAGCACGAGGCATTTATCAGAATCTAAATGAAGCAAACTTAGCAATATAGCCAGCCAAGCAGCGTGAAAATGGAGATAAAACACTTCAGAATTAGGTTTGAGAATAAAGGAAAAAAAAGAAAAAACACTTTTGATAAAACAAAAACACCAGTCGAAAGAGACTCGAATTCAACCAAGGACAACCAGTCGAGACAAATGAATCCGTTTATCATTTGCGATATGCACTTCACTGTGCATTGCAATGGCGTGGAAAGTTTATAGCCGAGTAATTCCCACATTATTTGTATTTGCTGGTGGTTGCCGTTATTTGTAACTGGAGCGCTCGAGCCGAAGCAACATGAATGACAAGGACTTGATGAAGCAACATTTTTAAACTGTTCCCTCGACATTTTTTTCTATTTTCAGTTTATTTCATACAGTGAGCGCACGGCGATGGCGGGGGGAGGAATCGTCAAGTCATTGCACGTGCAAGTGCGTGCTCCACCGGAAAACTGAGAGGGGGGAAGAGGAAGGCAATCACAACAGCACCAAGTGCCGAATACAGGGGTGCATAGAATGATGTCTGCTTTGCGCCTCACGACAGAAAAAATGTGGTGGCAAAAATCATTCTCCAACAGAATAGCAATACGAATAAAATGTTATAGTGGAAAGTGAATAAGCTGCAGTAATTTTATTTTTGGATTTCGTGTAAAATGAGGTTCCACTTTCCCCTGCAGGTACCGAGGGGAAAAAAAACTTGTGCAATGCAGTGAAGCGTTTAATTTCTTGCTTTCTTTAGTTAGCAAATGAGAATGATATAAAATGTCAGTTGACAGTCTTTGTTCTCTCCTGATACCATTGCAAATCCACCTTGATGAATTAATGGCTCCCCCTTTTCCCACACATTTTCCAGGTAGAAGAAATGGTTAAATTCTTAGCCATAATTTACAATTTATGACTTGGAATGCAGATGAGAAATGAAAATATTAGCAATTAAAATGTATTAATTCAGCCAAGTTTTTTGAACTTTGAATTTATAACTTCAAAACTTGAATTATAATATGCAAGTAACTCTTGATTAAAAAACATTTAAATTAGGTACCTGCATCACGGGCTTGTCACTGCCTAATTAAATGCGAACAAAAGGCTCACAAGACGTGTTTCCATATGTATAGGACCATATAGATGCATTATTTCATTCCAAAAAAAAAAATCTGCAGATTTAGTATTTGTTTAAGGCAATGTTGACATTTAAATACTGTAAGCTGACAGGTAAAATGTGTAATTATAACTTTGTCATATTTATGTGTTGTAACTTTTTTTTTCAGGGTGCAAAATTAATAAATATGGTAATAGTTTACTTGAAACTTGAATTTTAAGGATTTATGTACACTTTTATACAAATTATATTTTGAAGTTTCCAATGCCTACTTGAAATGTAGAGACAAAGTCAACGCATAGAGCCAAATCAATTCCAACGGCAACTATTTGACAACGAAAAACACATTTCCCTTCATTATTTGATTGAAATGGATCTTTGTAACCCGAACCTGACACACGTTAACGACATTCTGGAGACACTCCAAGTCACTCAATCAACTTTCAAATGTTATACACTTGGCAAGTTGAAGCACCAAAGACAAATAATGCTTGCCATTCACCTGAGGTAACATCACATTACCCCAAGAAGTCTCGAGAAAAAAAAGCAAATTTCACTAAGTAAACCAAGTCATTCGTTACAGTAGCAAATCCAAACAAGACTTTTTTTCCTTCTCTTCTCTACTTGTTTCTAAGCCAATTGCAAAGAGCGATAGAGGAAATAAGGTTGTACAGCTGTAGAACCAATGTCCTGTGTAGAGTGAGGATATTATTAGGAGATTGTCTGTCTCAAAAATCACACGAGGGAATTGAAAAAAAGAAAAAAAATTTCCATCTTTAAAATGAGGCTGGAAAATGAAAAGAAGGAAACGAGCTTGAACGGCATCATCATCACGATGAAACAAGCAGACCACAGAATAAGCTGGAGGTGGAGACGGATGAAAAGGAATTCAGGAAATTGCCATCCATGTCAAACATTGTGCAAAATTAAGCATGAAGATATGTCGAGACTCGAGAGAAAGAAAGCGAGTGTGAGATGCGAACTTTTAACGCTGCGCAGGTGAAATCTAGCGAATTTACATGTCAAAACTGACACGTGCACCAGGTGGAAGCCTAACAAGATTGTGTGTGTCATTAGATTAAACATTGTTTCTGAGTGCGCTTCGCACGAATTAATTGCAAAGTCGTATATTCACTTGTAAAAGTGACTGTTTATGTTCTGCGAGTCAAACAGATGCTTGCAACCTGACCTGTTTAATAAGAGCACAAATTGGCAAATTATGTAAAGTTTATTATTACAATGTTCTGAATTGCCACGTTCGTAAAAATGCGGCAATATGAACTGTACTAATGGCATCATTAGCTTTTGAAATTTTTGTAATCACACATGACAACACTTTTTTCCCTTTTTCTGTTTGGCTTGAAAAATTGCCGGAATAAATTCGCCGGTTACAAAACAAGCCATAAAAATAATTAATGTTGCTGAAAATGTACTTTTATGGCGTTAATTATTTATTTCAAAGCACTTAAAAGAACGGGACTGCATAGACTTGAAATAATCTATCTGGCTGAAAGCTAGTTTTAGCAACGCTCAAGCGTGGACTGAAATGTGCAATTTTATAGGAGGAATCAGATTGATGTTGTCCATCTTCCCTTTTTACGGTCCACATTTTAACTCGAACTAGTCAAGCGAGTCGCTTTTGCAATTTCGCATTCGAGGGAGTTAGTTATAAAATACTTTCTCGTAAATAAACCCGCCAAGTGTTCGGGTATTTGCTCTGTTTAATTAATTTCTGATCGTACGCACAAAATTCAATTTTCAAAAAGATTAAAACTTCTTTTGTGCTTAAGGTAGATAGACAAGATGTTAATCTCAGTTTTATGTTACAAGATGTAACAAATGACGATTAGATTTCACTTTGCAGTCATATCTAATTTCCCATTGTCCCCAGGAAAAATTTGAGACTTCTGATAATGTTCTTCCACAACTATTAATATTAATAGTGCTTAATTTGCACTAACTATATAAAGTTATTTACTTATAATATTCAAACTGCATTGTAGTATGGAACAGTAAACAACACAAAATCCGATAACATCATGTTTGTAATGAAAACAAGCCTCTTGCACCCCACAGCAACAATCTCGGGAAAAATCTCTCTCAAAACACATCTAAGATTCAATTACTTTCAACTTATATAGTTCTTAGGGGAACGTAAACAGAAAAAAGTACATCATTAATTTCTCAACGCACAAGACTACGCAGCAAAACAAAGTCAACTTCAAATCTGCGGATTTCGAAAAATTCGAGTGTATAATTTATGGGTAAACTTAAAGCTGAAATCGACTTTAAATGTCCTAATAGAGTACGTAAAAGGAAAGAAAAAATCTCATAAATATTCCCCTCCAAAAAATAAGGAAAAAAAACTTCAGTAAATTAAAAAATATCGACTTTTAAGTTAAGAAATAAAAAAAAAAAAAAGTAAAATTTTTTTCTTCTTATTCCCAGTGGATTAGATGCCTTCTTATCAAATTGGAATAATCAGATCATCAAGCAAACACCAGAAACTGTTGCATAATATTGATCCATTAGCATTTTGTTTTTTTCCTTTATAAAAAGAAAGAAAAAGTTTCTCAAATGCAAAACTTAAATTGATTTTTTTTTCTTTTTGCGGCATTAAGATAACTCAACCTTAATTGACACAACTATTTTGCCTTTCCCATTTCCTGGCAAATATTTACACAAAGTAGACATGCGACTTTGTATTAAAATATCAATTATTCAAGTGAAATTTTTCTTTTCGTTTTTACTTATTTAGAGTTTAACCCCAAGAAATTTAAGAAATTCATTCTTTAAAGTATTGTGCAAGTAACTCGAATTGCACAAGTCGAGAAATATAAAGAAAAAATATTTTTCCTCACCTTAGATAACTTCCTGATTTTCAAAACTATAGAACCAACAAGTCAATACATTTACGCTGTCAAAAACAGAACCTTTTGAAAAGCTTCATTTCTCTGCAGAAATGAGTTCTAGGTAACACGTGTTTGCAACCCACGAATTCATACAGAATTCCAATTTTTCATCTCAAGTCCAAAGTGACTGCACCTATAATTGATATGTCAATTTTCCCAAATAGCTCTTCACTTTTTTTTTCTATTCAGTGGTTCAATTAAAACAAAACTCACTCCAAGCTCACATGAAATTGCATCAAATGCTCTAGAGATCAATTATTGAACTTGTAGACTAGGCTTACTATACTAATAGCAAGGAAATTACCACTGCAAATTGTACTACTGGCCATTACATTTAATGGACTTTTCTATTATTGAATGAAACAAGATATTTACTTCTAGAAACAGAGGAAACTTTAATAAACATTAATATAAAAATGTAATAAATGAAATGGCGACTTGTTTCTAGTGATTGTTTGACTTATTTTTGAGAATTCTCAATAAATGGAAATTATTGTCCATTTTGACATCTAAAAGAGCTCTAAAGCACTTCAAAAACCACTTACGATTATTAAAAATGAAATAAAATTCTCTAATTAGTGAACGACTTTATGAGAAATTAGTGGCAATAAATTTTTTATTTTCGTCAAATTTCTTTTACATTTCTCAAATATTGACCAATTTCTCTAGTTGCATTGCATCGGTATTTAGTGTTTATCTTCCAGAACAGTTTTTGCCTCGTGTACACGATTCCTAGCACAGAATTAAATCTCGAAAACTATAAAGAAAATCCAATTACATAATATAAGTTAGGTGGCCTCCATAATTAACCTTTTTAAGTGTTTCGGCAAATGTAATTTCAAAAGTTGACGGTTTTAATCACAGAGGCAAAACTCAATAGGCAATAAAATGGCATATGTGACGGAAAAACACTTAAAAGATTTGTTTCTCATTCTCCTAACGAGTTTTGCTTGCGGTTTCAAGAAGAGAGAAAGTCACCCCCATTAGCACATAGGCGACTCTAAATGGGCTATAAGTTCTTTAGTGTGTCTGCGTAAGCTGAAAGTTCAATTTTACAAATGGAATCTCCATACACTAGTAAAGCAGAAAAGAAAAAAAAAAACTCATCTCTATAGTTTGACAGCGAGGGGGTAGTAAACTTTTGCAGAAGAAAGAAAATTAGCACTTCTAGCTCAAACTAAGATACCTCTTAGCCAATTATATTGCTATTCACACGTAAAATGGAGGCTTTTCATGGAACTAGAAATTGTCAGACTGAGAATTAAGCAGCTGTAAAGCTGTTTAATGAAAAACTTTACGTTAACGCAAGCTTAATGCTGGTTGATTAATCAGTGAAAGCATAGCATTTGCAAATGAGCATTCTCCATTAGAAAGCTTTAAATTTCTCCAAGCAATTTTTTTTAATCCAACACATTTCCTCGTCTTTACCTTCATCACATTCTTTCCGCAACGTGATGAGAATGTTGATTTATGTTAATTGTTTAACAAAAATATTTATAATTTCTTTTTGCGTTTTGTTTTCGAGATAAGTCTATTCGCATTTTAATATACGGTACAGTATTTTGAATTTATGGATTTTAAAGAACTTTGTAACAGTAAATAAACATTTTTTTAAATATTTTTTTTACTTCTTCCTAACTATCAAATATAGTTACCATACTGAAATACAACTTCTCATTTGTATGTTTCGAGATGTCGAGCAAAATTGATTCATTTCCCACAGTATTACTTTTCTAAAGTGAATTATAACATAATTATTTATGTAAATAACTTCAAAGCACGGTAGTTAACTTTAGTTTTAATACTTTTTGCTCGTTTCCTATTTCTAGCATATGAAAACGCTGCTGTTTCCAAACCTTGTCGCAGCTGTGTTATTCTTTTTAATGGGAAAACTATGGTAATAGTCCCTCATTGGTCTTTCCTTTGGCTCTTTTGACTACACCTATTCTCCAGATCTGCTAGATCCGAAACAGTTGTTAAAAACTTTTCTGCATAATTCATATTAATTAATACCAACACTAAACATACCTCACTAGGAAGTTTGGAAATTATAAATCGCTTTAAATTTTCACCAACTGTTATTTGATATTCTAAATGTACATTTTTACCCGCTTTACAATATACCTCAAATCTGTGCATTAAGTTTCGATAAATGGGTAAATACTAATCTGACAAGGTAATCTAGTTTATACAAGCTCGTATTTAATTTAACGAGTAACAATAAGGCAATAAGCTAATGCCTATTACTAATCGCCTGAATGAACATTTTATTACCGCCACATTTAAGGCTGAAACACCTGAAGGGTTAAAAAAAATAAAACAGCGAAAATAAATGATGAAAAATGAGTCCATAAACATTTCTCCCTTGAAATTCACCCATCATTTTTCTTTGAGGCAGATAATAATTGTCAAATTTTCCCTTTTCTTTTCGTTTAAGATAAGTACACTTCTTGCTTCCATAAATTAGCAACCGCACGACAAAAGACAGGAAGTTGTAATGACACATCGCATTCGCTCAAACATTTAATCAGGAACTATTTATTCTCACCAGTTAGTTACGCTTTATTTAATGCCTTTTCCTGTCAATGTGAAATGCACATAATTAGCTATTATCAATCGGCCAACTTATTACTGCACCTATTATATTTGTGAGTGGCCAGATTAACGCGCCGATGCAACCTCAATTATTTTAAAAATCTCTCTTGTCACATCAAACCATAATTTATTTTCCTCTTTAAACTTATTTCGACTCGTAAAGCAGCAAAGAACTGCCTGTTATCGAAAAGCTATTGAGAAGTCGTACATCATTTTCGTTTTTTAAATCTGCCAAAACCCACAGTGAGAATTTATTTTATAGATTTAGCTCTAAAATTGTTTCGCACAAAATTTCATGCAAAAAAATATTGTAAAATTTTAAAAAGTAACTCTTGATTTGAATTTAATTTTATTAATTTCCTAAAATTTAATTACTTTGAAGTTGGAAATTTTCAACTTTTTCAACCCAAAGTTATTTATAATTTACAAAAGCTAATTATAGACAAAGCTACGAGCTTAAAGACTTAAAAAAGTTTCCCAAATCATTAGTATTCTGGCAAACCAGCTATTAGTAATAAGAGATCGTTTTAATGTTGTTGGTAATCCTTTAAACTTGGTGCAAAATGGAAAAATAATAACAAGTAAAATGCCAACCCAGCCCAGGAGCGAATCGGAGAACTATATAAAAGTCTAGCTTTAATACAAAGCACACAAAGGAGTGAATGCAATGCATATGCATGAGGCAACAAAGAGAGCGCGTACACAGGTGATTTATGCTCACTTAGATCCCCTTTAATTATCGAGCAAGAAAGGGTTCTGCATGGCAAAGTGGGCAGTGCTAAGATGTTCGAAAGATCAAGCCAATCTAAAGTATGGTTGCTGCATCAAAGTTAAAAGACTCAAAAATAAGTTTTTTTGGTTTTGATTAATGAAACTAGGGCTTGACCGATTCTAATATGGTATTGGAAATCGACCGATATTAACGAGAATTTCGTTGTCGGTATCGGCCGATATTTCGACTACCGATTCCGATTTTTCAAAAACGTTTTTATTTACTGTTGTAGTTTTGTTGTTGTAAGAGAAAAACATAATTAGAATTTATAAAAATTTTCAAAAATATTGGAATCTGTATATATCGGTCGATATTTAATTCAGAGTATCGGAAATCGGCCGATTTCAGATTTTCCTCATATCGGTCAAGCCCTAAATGAAACTATTCTTGGCAAATAGCTTCGCACTATCAATTTATTCGTGTAATTCCGGTCAGCAATTCCACCTTTTGTATAATTTCCCCACCCATAATTACAGAAACTGTTATTAACCTAATTAGAGCCGCTTTCCGTACTGCGTACCTGTGTTTTAGTTTAACAAATTTAATAAATATCAACCCCAACGTTTTTTAATTAATTTAAAAGTTTGCTGATTAAATTAATTTTCTTTTCGTAACAAATGTCAAGGCTCTTTGCTCTCCTAAAGGCATGGAAAGTGCAGTTTACTCGAGACAAGACCTTAAAACGTTGGCTCCGAGTCGGAAGGTCACAACTATGGGGGTGTGCGAGGTCAACGAGGATTGATAAGTCGAAAAGAAGCGCGGCAAAAACACGAAAGGAATGCTAACAAACCTGAACAAGAGCCACTAAATGTCCATGTGACTTTAACTGCGCCCTGATTCAGGTGCCTTAAAACCAAGAGACAAAGCAAGCCTGCAACAGATTTATGAGATATGCCGGAAAGCAATTAGTAAACTCTTCTTGTCTTAAATGATTAAACCTTATGTCATCTTCAAACCTGTGTTTCATTAATCTTGCACTCAGCTCTTATTGTTTTTATTTTTTTAATTCTTAATTTTTTTATGGGACTCGGTCTATGTACAAAGGGTCAGACTTGGTCATCTGATGTTATTCAATTGTCTCAAAACGTAACGAAAAAAAAACAAAAGGTAAAGAGGTTCTGAAGAAATGGCAAACTGAATATTTCATGTTGATGGGTCAGCGAACTAATTACCAACTTCTGTTCTTTTGTGATGAATGAAAACCTTAATGCATTTCGAATTCTCTTTCATCTCGAAG
The DNA here is from genome assembly GCA_034695745.1 of Geophilus truncorum. Taxonomy (NCBI): domain Eukaryota; kingdom Metazoa; phylum Arthropoda; class Chilopoda; order Geophilomorpha; family Geophilidae; genus Geophilus; species Geophilus truncorum. The sequence goes on from JAQFZP010000582.1 coordinate 30,007, forward strand.
CAAAATGATAAAAACTAAAAAGGGTATTTGCATTTTATATACAATTTCTACATTTATTTTTATATTTTTCGATATGGTTATGTTAAAATTCGCTCGTAGATAGAAAGTGCAAATCTAATCCATAATTAATCAATAAAATGTAATAGCACAGCATATTTAATTCGACTAAGTAATTGCTCCCACCACCACTTTCCCCCAACATAACTCGACACACCTAATTATTATGATTTATTACGTGTCACTTCATAAAGACGCCTCTGACCTCATCTAGCAACACCATAACACGTGTAAAATAGCCATCTACAAGTCATTTGAGAGATCTTGTTCCCATCTTGTAAAGCCATCCTTTCTAGCCATAACAAACACTGCGTAAACAAACAGGAAAATATGAAATTCATAAACAACTTTAATCAAAGTCAATATTTAACGTCACAAATTTACCTAGTTAGCGCTATTATGTACTCTGAAAACGTACGTTCATCAATATCATGCCGAAAGTCCTGCGAGAGTTCATGTAAACATCGCTGGAATCAATAAAGTGGTAGGTTTAAATAGTCTATTTAGGGTTAATTCAACGAAAACGCCATTGATTATTCTTGTTTAAAATGTATTTAACTCAGCTAACAAGTCATCATCTTCCGTCGTTTGAATGTTTCTGGCAACTTTTGACTGACAATTCTCGCTTATCGCGCTGGCTTTATTTTGCTAGCTTATTCGCTTTAAATTCTTTCATCCCTTTGAATGGCATTCAAGAATTTAAATTAACCGATACAGGTTGGTTTATATAAATATGAATTAAAAGCGCCATGCGAGTCGATACCGCGTTGAAAAGTATATAATAGTGAAGTTAGCTTTTAAGGTCACAGAACTTTGATAACGAAGCTAAGGTAGAAAGTCTCATTGTTTATGCATACAAAAGACGATGAAATGACAAGTCAAGAGTTAGCCTTATTCCGCCCAACAAAGTGTGGAAATATCAGCAGGGAGTATGAACGAGTGACAGTAAATCATATAAACCAGTTTGCATTCGAAAGAGTTATTTGATTGGAATTTATTTTCGCTCTTAAAAAAAAAATTCAAAAAAAAAAAAAAAATTGGAGAAGAGGACATTTGATACAATCTAAACTAGAAATGTTTGGCAACCAAACACTGTCAAGTAAGATGATATTTCTTAGTTTTCCAAGCTGAATTGCAGCTTGGTTTATCAGTTTGAGAAAAGGGCCTGTTTATAGCCCATTTCCAATTGACCTTAGGTTCAATAAAGGACACCTGTGGCTGCACCCCCGTGTAATTCCCTTCTCAATGTAAACACGCCTACCTTTTCAACTTAATCATTTTATTTGAGCCTTAAACCTACATGACCTACAGAACTGTAAAACGAGTAAAAGCGCAATACAAAAGTTCTATTTTTAGGACATGGAAAAGTTTGAAAGAAGTAAAAAAGAATAAGGAAAAAGATGTTTCTCAGCTCCCTTGTCCACCAAATCACGTTATGGTGCCTTCTACTAGAATGATTTCATCGTGTTATCTGCTCACTGTTTGGCCCCATTCCCATGCAAAGCCATGCACAGCTGAGCCATCAATCCTTTGACTACTAAATTTCACACTCAACACGTACTAATAATCTTATTTCGACTCAAACAAAATGCAAATTAGATAAAAGTTAGGAAGAAAAAATTCTGAATTCATTTTCTATGGTATTTAATTGCAATGTCTAAAAACCAATTACCAGAACAAAGTTACAAGCTTTAAACGAGGTATTTACAAGCTCTCCTCATTTAGAAAAACAAGATTTTTTTCCTCTCCCTTCTCGACAAGTTAAACTTCCTTTCTCGTAGACTAAC
>JAQFZP010000583.1:0-31849 GCA_034695745.1 Geophilus truncorum
TCAAACCAATCGGCCGAGAACTTTCGGAGTCTATTAATTACACACACGTTAGTTTTTTACATTTTTATTTATATAGATTTATTTATTTATATAGATAGATAGATAGATAGATAGATAGATAGATAGATATAGATAATGTAAGATTTTTGTTGTACGATTCAGGTGTTTACAATTCCCAAAGGAGAATATTTCGACGTGAAAAAAAAACAGATGCATTGTGGGGATATTTATATTTTATTCATCTTGAACGACAGACGGTTTGTGCAAGTGTTCTACGTAGATTGATTCCTTAGTTAGTGCAACTTCTTTTTAGATTATTAAACTTAACATAACGAGACGTTCTTGTGGTTCGTTCGAAGAAAGCATCGCACTTCCTTCAAAAGCCAGCTTGTTTCTGAAGATGACCACACGGTATTTATATTCTTGCTTACGGTAGTGCTTACGGTAGTACTTACATAAGCTAACCTTACCATCTCCAAACCTCTTGTACGAAACTTTGGATTTTGCTAATTGTTTCAAAACTTGAAAGAAAAACTAAATGATCACGTTTGAGTTTTTTTTCTTCGTTCTTTATTTTCTATTCTTACTCACGTTTTTTCTAACTGTAACTCTCAATTATACATCACAAAATTGAAATTGTCACTTTGGCATCTTTCCCTTCTACCACAATTCTGTCTTTAGGTCACGCGTATCAGTGTTGTATTTTACTATTTTAAGACTTAAAAAAGATAAAAATATGAACCACAATCTGTAAATTTATTGCCATTTTTATCACCTAACAAAAATCACAATAAATATATAAACTAAATTTACTCATAACCAACATTTAATCACCAGTCATCATCTCCATAAACTCTGCAAAAAAAATTAAAAAAATTTAATCAAAAAAATTTAATTTCAACATTGTTTATTTTACCGTCAAAATCGACGGTTCCGCTTCCGTCAGTATCAATTTCAGCAATCATTTCGTCCAACTCATCTTCGGTCAACTTATCGTCAAGTGCACGAAGAATTTCTCGCAAATCAGACACATTGATGTAACCGTTTCCTTCCTTATCGTACAACCGAAAAGCTCCTCGAAGTTCCTCTTGCATCGCCTCCGAATCTTCTTCAACAACGAATCTCGCGGCCAATTGCTGAAACTCGTCGAACTCCAATTCCCCACTCCCTAAGACATTGAATAAAAATCTTAGATAAGTGCATCGCTAAAACTAAATAACGAAATGCTTTTAGCAAATTTAGGCTTTCAACGCATGCGCAGTTAAATAATTTCAACTAACCGTCAGCATCAATTTCGTCAATCAAATCCATTAAATCCCTATCTTCGAAAGTTTGACCCATCGAACGGAGAATAGTGGCAACCATACTTGTATGTATAAAACCTTTCTTATCTTTATCAAACATATCAAATGCTTTTTTAAGCACTAAAAAAAAAAATAATAATTTTAATTTTACTAAAGATTTTTGTTAAGTAATTTAAATGATAAAATTCAACTTACTTGCTGATTGTTCTTTTGTGAGTTCTTCCACCTGTCGAGTAAATGAATGAATTAGTTGGTGATTAATGTGTTAACACCCATAAATCATCTCACCATGTTGGATGTTGTGGCTCTTGGCAGAAATAACTGGCAAGTGAGTGAAGGTAAGTTTAGGTACTCTTTGTGACTATTTCTGTTGTGGTCACATGATCTGCTGACGTTTCTGCAGCTGTATTGTTTTATTTTTGTTCTTCAAACTTGATATTTTTTTCTTTGGAAGAATGAGTTAGTTAAATTTATGGCCATATTTTATTTTGACACTGTGCCAGAGAAGGTTTTCTTACATTGCTCTGTCAGTTTAGGCTTCACTGCAGTGCAGAAACAGTGTTTTCTTGCATGACGTCAGTGGGTTTGATGAGTATTGTGTGAATTAGGCAAATATTTTAGCTAATTTAGAGTTTGTTAATATAGAAATTTAGTTATGTTTAAATTAATTGTGTCATAAAAAGGATTAATTTTGAATTTGTAATGAAAAGAGTTGTATAAAGTGTTTTTTGATTCATAATTTTGTCACTTGAGGCCACTGTATTATGTTTGAAAATTACAATTATTTTGTGTTTAGTTATTAGTGTCACAAGATGGCAACACTAGTTACTTGTTTAGATTAAAGGTCAGTTTAGCACTGGATTTAGTTCTACACTTGCTCACTAGAGCGACTGCAGTCACTTTTATCTTATAAAAAAGGTTGACTGTTGAGCTTAAAATAGCAATTATGTGTTTGCTTGTCAGTGTCACAAGATGGCAATACTAGTTAAATGCTTGCCTTATTTAGAAGTTTATTTGTTTAAACTTGGATTTAGTTCTTCATTTGCCCACCAGCATACAGTCACCTTTAATTACTAAATAGAGACTGACTTGGAAGTAAAGTTAGCCACTATGAGATTTTATGCACCTGGTCCTGGTGAGCAAATATAGAAACATTAATTCATCAGAATTTTGGCATTTGCTACAAACATTCATTTTTATATAACATTCATAAAAAAAAATGAAATTTAGAAACAAAAATTATATGAAAAATCTAAATAATAAAAAATAAAAAAATTACTTTAATCACAATTTCAAATCAGATTTGGCATTTTGACAAACCAAAACACAATAAAACCAAATTACCACCACATTAAAACCACAAATCAAATCAACAAAAAAAAAAAAAAAAAAAAATTTCCCATCACCCAATTTCACACAATTACAACCTTTTCACAACACAACACTTAACACTAATTATACAACAACACCATCATCACTAACTACCTTAAAACCCTAACTTCCGTTGACTAAGCTGCGACACGACACCTTAACGGCTGCGCCATTAACTCGTAACCATTAAGGTGGAAGTGGGCTGCTAACCTTCCGTTCTTTTTTCGGCCCACGAGCTGAGGATAGTAATGCCGGGGCTGCGAGTATTTTTGGACAACTGTTGCGCATTGCGGATGCAGTCGCTTCAATCAGAAGTCGACTCGAGTAAGTTTAGATTGAGTAGTAGCGTGGGCGGCCGAACGCCAGCACTGATTGTGGTAGAGTAGCATCTGGTCTCTGTGGTGGTCATGGTAAGTGGGTCATCGAGATACGACCCTTGAACGCTTGCCTTTCCCGTCCCTTCCCGTCCATCTTTCTCCAATTGATACAGTTATTCCTTTGACACTTTCTTTGCAGTCGGAATACGGGCTTACGGACGAGCAGGTCGCTGGTAAGATGTGATCATTTTGAGAAGAGATGATGGGAGATGGGAGATGAGAGATGAGATGATGGAGTGGTCGGAGTGGTCATCTTTGAATTTTTTTTTTTTTTTTTTTTAAAGAGTTCAAAGAGGCGTTTTTGTTGTTTGATAAAGACGAAGATGGAACCATTACCGCCGCTGAATTAGGGGTGGTCATGAGGTCCTTGGGACAACGGCCGACTGAAAATGAGTTGAGGGATATGGTCAATGAAGTGGACGTTGATGGTACGGTGATTGTGATTTGAGAAGGGTTTGGTTTGGTTTGGTTTGTTTTAAAATTTTTTTTTTTTTTTTTTTTTTTAAGAAAGAGGAAATTGATGGTTTTTCAGTGGAAAAGGGAGATTTTGAAAAATTTAAGAATTTTTGCTAAATTTTTTGTGAGATTTAGCGAGATTTATAAGGATTTAGTGAGATTTAAATAGATTTATTAAATTTTGGATTTTCAAAAATGGTTTTTTTTTTTTCAAAAAAGTTGAGGATTTTTTTGACAGAGATTTGTGAGATTTTTAGCGAGATTTATAGGGATTTAGTGAGATTTAAAATTTAAATAGATTTATTACATTTTTTATTTTTTTTTTGTTTGAAAGGTTTAAAATTGTAAATGTTAATGAAAAAAAAAATATTTTGATGGTTTTTCTGGGAGATTTTGAGGTTTTGTAATAAGATTTATGAGATTTAATGAGATTTAACTAGATTTAATAAATTTTATACATTAACGAAAAAAAAGTAAATGTTTAAAAAAATTGCTGATTTTACTACGATTTGAGAAGATTTATAAAGATTTACACAGATTTAACCTACCATTATTCAATATATTATTAAAGTTCAATTTTAACAGTCTGAACTTACAAACAAATACAAGTTTTAATCTTAAAATAGCGACATCTATTGTCACATTATTGAATTCAAAATTTATCAGTCTTTACCACTAAATTATATACATAGAAATTTCTTCATATTATATAGGCTAAATTAAACTTGTCTTAAGTATTTCCAGACTGATTTCAAAAGCGCTACTGCTAATTAAGTGAGAACATCCAATGAGTCATTTAGTGATTCGCATTTCTTTACTGATGTGTTTATGTTGAAATTGCCGAGTTGATGACGTCACCAACTCAAAGAAAGATACACTTTAAGGATAAAGCCAAATATATCTGATTCTAGGAAACGGTACGATTGAATTTAATGAGTTTCTTCAGATGATGTCAAAGAAGATGAAGGATTCAGACGCGAAAAAAGAACTTCGCGAAGCTTTTAGGTTAATTTTGTCGTAAATTTTATATGTAATTCAAATTTTATTTTGAGTTTTATATTTAATAATTTCAGGGTTTTTGATAAAAATGACGACGGTTTCATCAGTGCAGCCGAATTACGTCACGTGATGACGAATTTAGGAGAAAAACTGACTGATGAAGAGGTGAACGAGATGATCAGAGAAGCAGATTTAGATGGCGATGGACTCGTTAATTTTGAAGGTTAGAATTAAAATTTATTTTTTAAATTATTTTTAAGTTTTTAACTTTTTAAATTTTTGAATTTTTCACAGAATTCGTCACGATTTTAACCACCAAATAAAATCTCAAAGTCATAAAATTAACTAAAAATCGCCATCATCATGTTATTATTATGATTTTTCTGTAATTTGTATATACTTTGGACAGGGTTGTTGACACTTTTTGTCTTTTTTGAGCGATTAATGACCCAATTTGCATGAATGCGTACACTACGGCAGCTACCGGTAATTTACCTTCTGTAAGATCATCATGCTTCAAGTGGACAGATTGCTCTGAAATTACATTTATCCCCATTACTTAAATGAAATAAAGACAAAGTTTGCTTTTTATTTTATTTTATCGAGTTGGTAAGTCAATATTTTTATTTTATAATGTTGAATTTGAGACGTTTTAAAATTTTCCCATTCGGACGTGCAGCGCCATCTGCTGACTGCTGGAACAAATCGAATTTTAATTTACTATAACTTTCTTGATTTAGTTTTATTTAAATTATTCTAGCGCTTTTTATTATGTGAAAATTAGTTTTTAGTTATATATTTATTTACATTTTAAATTTTTTCTCAGTTTTGTTTACGAACGCAATGAATTGTGGGTTGTTTGAGCCAAGATGGCGACCTCCATGCTTGAGATGGTGATGGTGATTACGAACCTATTACGACCTTAATCAGTTGCAATGCAACTTTATACTATCATTACTATTTATTAGACAGCAACAACTACGACTTTAGGTGAGTAAACTTTACAAAACCAACTTTTTATACGAAATTATAGCACCACAAACTTTATTTCCATAAATATTACGAAATTTAAAAAAAGAAATAAAATAACAACGGATGAATTAACAATTTAAAAATATTTTGATTAAATTTGCACATAAAATAAACATAAACACAAATTTGGTTTGGATTCTTGTGAAACCCATTAACAAAGTTCATTTTATTTTATTTTTGAAGCATTGATGGATGGAAATAAGTTAAAACAATAAATTATATTGAAACAGTGGTTGTACCGGTATATGTGACCAATACTGAGGTACCAATACTGGCATTATAATATTATCTATTATTATTATATTATTTTATATTAGTAGTGATATCAGAGTACAGAAATATATTGTTACATATGTATGAAATAATATTTTAGGTTAATGTATTTATTTATTGGGGAGTTGTTGTTATAGAAGGGTTTTCCAGTCAAGTTTTGAGATTGTTTTTTTTTTATATAGTGACATTTTGTTAAAGAAAATGGTTAAAGTATAAATTATAAGAATGCAAATGTTGTTACGTATTATTTGACTGAAAGTTATCTAAGGTGAAGAAAAATAAATTGAAATACTTTTCATACTGGGAATATAATATTGTCACTGTTGAAGTTCACTACCATTCGAAATATCTTCTCTGAACTCCAACACATTTGGCGCTTCCACACCATCTTTGTTCGATTAAATTTGGACATTGTTTTCCACCTCTGCGAGCTTGTTTTAAGATGGTCTTTGTTCTTCTCATGTTACCAATTCCACATGTTTTGCTGCATGGTGACCAGTCTGACCATTCGGATGTTCGGCAATTCCGGGGTCCACCTAAACGAAAAGAAGAGAGATGTTTATATGACGTCATGTTACATTAAATTTATAATGTGTACGTTATAATATACGATATTAAGGGATATTTAAGGGACCGTCCAAAAAATGTTGTTATATTCGGATAATTTTAACATTGCTTGAGGTAGGGGGGGGGGGAATAAAAATGTCGTTATAACCGGAATATGGTTATAAGCGGATTTCACTGTACCGTATTTCTCGAATTACAGGCGCAAAACTTTTATTAAATTCATAAGCTGTTTTCTCTGCGCATCAATTTTGGAGCGCTTTTATTTTAGAGGTGCGTTAATTATTTTCATAAATTTTTTGTCACATAATCGAAAAAAAATAATGTATATTTAAATAATTTATTTTTTATCTAAATTTTGGTAAAATTAATTAACACCAATCTTTTTTTTGATTAATTTTACTAATTTTTTCCCCCATAAATTTTGTTTTCTAGTAATTCATAATAACTTTTGCATTAATTGTTGTCATTTTACGTTTTAACGTTTGAAAAACTTTAGGAGTGCGATTCTATTTAGGAGACGCTTGTATTTATTTTGTCAGCCTCAAAACCTGCGCTTTTATTTCGACCGGACTTCTATTCGAAGTGTGCTTTTAAATCGAGAAATACAGTACGTTATACATCTATTTCCTGCTAAGTCTATTAGAGTGATAATTAAAGTAAAACTTTTTTACTATTCTTATAAATCCTTAAAAACCCAATTTTTAAATGTTTTGAGTAATGCAAACAACTGTCACCAGATGTATGCAGTCTGCACCAGGGCAGTATATAGGGGTAAGACGTGGCAGTATAGGAATAAGTAAAGCTGAACATTCTTATCATTATCTATTCCTGCTTATACTTACGTCTAAGTTTCGTTCTTCGATGTTGATTGGTTTTCGTTACATTCTTGTGCGCTGAATTAAAAGACGAAGGCAGTTGTTGTTGGGGTTTGTTTGGATCATTTACTGATGGATATTTGGTTTTATAATGTGGTTTGTTATGCACATTCGAATTCAGTCCATATTTAATTGGTGGTGGGTCTATTACACCTCTGTGCACTTGGTTTGTCTCTTCTTCAACGTATTCGTATTTCTGAGGTGAGAGTTTCGCAGCTGCGTCTCCATGGTAAAATATTTCACTTAATTCATATTCTTTTTCCTGCAAAGACAATAAGGTAAAATTCTTTAAGATCATTGATTTTTTAAGACAGTTGTTCGGAGTTAGTATAAAAGGAAATTGTGAAGTGTAAATTAGTGATACAGTGGAGTAACGTACTCGCTTATAACGTCAAAAATGTTTGGTTCTCAGACATACAAATTGTGTATTAATTTACTCGGTTGTAACGTAAACCCGGTTGTAACGTTAAAAATTGTTGGGTCTCTTTAGTTACGTTATAAACGGGTTCCACTGTATTACCATCCTATTTTCTCAAATGCGCGGGTTGCAAATAGCGTGTGAGTTTTAATTAGTCATTAAAAATGTTCAAAATACACTTTTTTGATTATACATAAAAAGCAGGTTTAAGAGTTTTGTAGCATTGTTTTTAGCAACGACAATGCTGAAATCAAGCTACAGTATTTTGAAAGAGAAAGTAAAATACAGTGGAACCCGTTTATAACGTAACTGAAGGGACCCAGCAAATTGTTACGTTACAACCGGGTTTACGTTATAACCGAGTAAAGTAATACAATTTGTGTGTCTGGGTACCAAACCTTTCTGACGTTATAAGGGGGTTTACGTTACTCGCTGTATATGATAAAATTCGGGGAAAGTAGTTTTTTTTATATATGAACTGTAAAATGGTATTTGGAAAGTTATCGAAAACTATACACAATAACGTGACATTGAGCCTGATTCACTAACAACTGCTTAATTTATAATTAAGCTTGGAATGAGAATAGTGTTCTCTACCTCCCAATCACTGATTGTTACAATATTAATACCAAAATTAAGCAAATTCTCGTACTTAAGGTGTGTTTTCACTTAGACTACAAGTACTTGCAAGTATTTTCCCTCTCACGAGTTTTTAAAGCGAGTTGTTGTTGAATTTTAAATTTTGATTAAATTTTACTTGTCAAATGGTGTCAGTGAGAGATTTTTCCCAAAATGCGAATATTTTTCTCGCGCTAACATCAAACATTATGTAAATGTAAAACGTCTTTAGAATTATTAATGAATCGAGCTTGTTGTGTTCACAATGAAGAGAGACTCATTCAGAACGTAAGGGAAAAAGTGGACAAATCCTTAACTTTAAATTCCCTAACGATCTATTCAATACATTACCTTCAGCAAAGTAAATGTTGCAATATATGGCAACTTATGTCGCTTCGGATAATAGAATGAATTCGCAGTGTGATTAGGATACTGAGCAGTAATTCTATAAATCTTCTCTTGAGGTTCAGAAGCCCAGTTCGGTGCAGTGAAAGTGTAACCCTCGTCAGTGCCAGCGTCCATCGGGTCGACCTCGAGGGTCACTGCGTCTAGCCATTTACCCTGAACGCACAGGTCAAAACTATCAATGCCAACGAACCAGTCTGGACTTGGATGTAGACGACACATTAATGAAACCTTGAAAAGAAAAAAAAATAGTGGATCAATTTAAATTCAATTCCATGTGGTTGAAGCATGAATGAATCGACTAATAAACGTTAAAACCACATTTCATTTTTTTTTATCAGGATGTTGTTCGAAAAATCTAATTTGCTTTAAAGAAGTTGGCCTTGAGACGATTTTGATGATCCCACATCTATATTGTTAACATTGTACTACAAATGTGTAATCCTCAATGCAGTGGAAACGAAATTTAAAATTTTTAACCATTGGCATAACGTTGTAACCGAGTTGACGTTATAACCGAGTAATTTCGTATAACGCTTATATAGTCGGGGAAACAAAAAATGTTACGTTATAACAAAGGATCTCGCTATAATCGAGTACCGGTATGTTATAAACGGGTTCCACTGTACTGTAAATCCGAACGTCTAACATTGGCTTCAAGTTAGATGTGAGACTAAATATTTGATTTATGAAGTCAACTACCTCATATCCGCACATACTGATATCCGGCCAAAAGTCTCGGCCCTTTTAATGTCTCCCTACACTAAATACTCTCTCTTACCCGCCCAGCCATTATATCCGGCCACTTTTCCCAGTCCCGCCTTATGTCCAGATATGAGGGAGTTGACAGTATTCCTAACACGTGCTACTTATTTGTCCAGTGCATTATTTTTAGGTTGCTATAATGTCTAAAAAATGGCTTCAACTTTACACACTTTAATTTTAGCAGTTTAATTTTTTTTTAAATATAAGATAGTTTGGTCTAGTTTTTATTATTATGGCTTAAAATTGGTTAGACTAATTTCCTAACCCAACTAGGTCAATCACTATATCACAATTTACCAGACATTGTGTCTGGCAACTTTGAATCTTTGCCAGGCTCTTTCCAGACAATGCTTATAGTATGGCATTAATTTTGTGCCCAGTAGATTATGTTGGACTTGAGATTAGTTATCTTGTTATCTAAAAGGCTATTTTGGCAATAAGAATGTGCAATTCTTTTGGCTGGGTCAGGAGAACTCCAAAAGTGATTACTCATTGGTTAAAGATATTGAACTTGATGACTCTGAAGTTCAAAAGTACGAAAGTATTATTAGGTAACAATATTGTTATTCTAACTCTAAAGATGGATTTACACTTTCACTTAACTTAACTTAACGTCTTAATTCAGCCAATAGCAAGCAGCTGCACTAAAGATGGCGGTCTTTAACCAGATTGGTTAGAATTAAGGAAACTAGTTAAGTGCAAGCGTGAATCCACCTTAACGATGTTAAAGTGATAATATTGTTATCTAGTAATACCGTACTTTTGTGAATCTACACCCAGAACTGGTCATTTAGAAATTATCACAATTGTCAAAGGTAGTACCGTAATACATAAATTATAAATCTATTCACTTTTTTTTTGTTATTTTATGTAACAACAGATTTTAAATGTTTTCACTTACAATTCAACATAAATTATTATTATTGTCTATTGTAATTACAAAACTTACAATTAATTATTACGTAGAAATTTGTATCAATTTTAAAATTCATTACAAATGTCCAAATTTTTCAACAATTACACTAATGTTAGTGCTAATAACGAATTACATTTTAAATTTTAATCAACAATAACTACAGTGGAAACCCGTCATTCGTCGGACTGGCTGGACAATGACGCTATAGAGGGGTTCACGCTATAAGCGATCAAGTTTTAAATAGCCAATGCTACGCTAGGTAAAGATAAAAATGACGTTAGAGAGGGATGACGCTATATCAGAGTTCACTATATCGGGGTTCCATTGTAGTTACTACAAATGCAGTAATGATCGAACCCCTGCTTATAGTGCAATTGTTTATCTAAAAATTGGTTTTTTAGATGGTCCTGACCACACACAACCTTTTGCAAAACAGTAAAACTGACAAATATAACAACAAAAAGTTAAGCTTTACTCAAAACTCAATTGTAGCATGAACCTCGATGTAGCGTCATTTTTCACGCTGCATCGGGGTTCCACTGCAAATTACTTTTGAGTGATTTCCGTCAACGAAAAACTCCGCTTGAGTCTTTCCGACTCCAATAGAAATAGGCGGTGCCATGAATTCATCATAAATTCCACCATTGCCTTGAGCTTCTGCATCCAAGACATCTGTCTTGCCGGTCTCCGAAAAAATCTTCACCCCTTCGCTGGCCAGAGATCCAAGTCTCCATAGTGTGTAACTCTTGTTATGCGAACGGCCTAAAAATACACCGCAAGAAAAAAGAAATAAATTTCAAAGCAAATAAATAAAAACATGTGTTTTCATACAACCTTAAGCTCAATTTGAAGGGATGTTTACTGTGGCTTTGAACAAATGTTTTACAAGTGCCAAACACACTTGGGCCAAAAAACTGTCATCCCTTCTTCAATCAAGTGAGACTAATCACATTCCAAACACTTCATTTTTTTTCGTTAAGAGTGACAAGTCAAGGTAGTACAAAAAAAAAATAAAAACTAAGACAGCAGCTATAAACCATGGTGTTGGTGGATTTATTTTCTTGTTGTTTTAAACATGATATGGGATGGTAAAGCAGACATGGGTGGGAAGTGAATAGGAGGCCATTTTTAAATTGTATTTTTACCACTTTGCATGACACAATTCTTTCCATCTTTTACATATTCACTAAACCTCATTTCACACTTGATAAAAGTTGTGAATGGAAAATTGGTTATGGAGATTACACAATTGCTTAATGCATTTAAAGTGCTACTGAAGTTGTTGAAAAAGTTGTTATATGAGACTGTGGTTTTTGGGCAACACCCAAAGTGATTGTTTAGTGGTTGAGGAAAGGAAACATAAATTTTCAGTAAAAAGGCAGGAGGTTGGAAAAGGTGGAACTTGAGTTGAAGGGTTAATGTATAAGATTGGGAAGTCTTAAGCTAAGTGCCATCAACAAGAATGAAAATTTAATCTGAATTTCACAATACTTTTAACATTAGTTAAACTTTACTATAGAACTTTGGAGTGAAGAATTTTGCTAGGTTTACTAATTTGTAACTTTGGTGTTAAAAGGGAATATTGTACATCAACAATAGTTACAGAGTACATTTATGGCTTTAAGTGCACTTTTGGACAAATTTAGCACTTTTTTTAGATGTAATTTGAGTGCTACAATGTGTGGTGAAATGAAGACATAATTTAAAATTCTGACTTTTGTAGCTGTGAAAATGTGTTAGGTTTATAATGCTGTACCTGAGAGTTCAAAGATCATACATCAAGAGATCAAGGTGTTTACGCTAATCTCACCCCTATGACCCAAAAGTTTCTTGTAGAAAAATCTTTTACTTTCTTATTTCTGTAGTTTTTTTTAAGTTTCTAAAAAAAAAAAAGATATTGCTAAAGTACCGGTATGATATTTAAGAACTGGTCCAAATTAAGTATGTTAACTTCTTTCACAGACTAATCATTGCTTCAATTCCAACTTACCAACTGTTACTGACTTTTAAATATTAATAAATAAGACTTTATTACTTTCTTTAATGGATGAAAGTTGTTTCTGAAGTCACATGTCTCAGCTTTATGAGACCATAATTTTTATTGTTAATCCTAATTATGGTCATTGTGTTCAGCTAACACCTTTAAGGAGTGGTGTAAAATGCAATCCACTATTAACTGTAATGGCAATGCTGAGAATAGAGGTCTTTATTCTTGGACCACTTACATAACAAAACCATTGATTTGTAAGTCTTACAATTGTCTCTTAACTAAACTTTTAATTCCCCAATCTGCAAAATTATTAGTACAACAAAGTTTATTTAATTTGCTACTCATTTTTAGTCTTTTGAAGCAAAAATTACTTATCTGCAAGAGAAAGATATGTATGTTGACACATTTTTGACATTCCACCAGATTTTCCCCCAAAATAGCAAAATTCTGTCAGGAGTTGTTTCAAGATGTCCAAAACAAGCAAAAAAGTGGGTTACAAGTGCCAGATCAAATTGCCTGAAAAGAGAATTGTTTTCTACATTGTCTATTCATGGTACTGCTAGTTACCAACAGTTCTTTCTAGCACAGCAATTGTTTTTGTTGTTAAATGCAAATGCAGCCTGTTATGTAATTTAGGCTAATAGTGAGTGCAAGCAATGCAAATTAGATTTTTATGTCGCTTTCAAATCTTGGGAAAAGGTGATAAAAACTTGTTTGCATGGGAAATAAACATTTATGTTGAGGTTAAGGGATGTGGAAAGGAAGGTAAATCATTGCCAAACCTCAAAACCCAACCTTTAATATTATTAAAATTTATTTTTATGTTTCTTTTTTAGATTTTTAAACATGTAATCTGTCATGTGTGAACGGTCCATTTAAGGCTTATCTGCAAGATCATAACTCAAAAACATGAAATCGAACACCGCTGTGAAGATGTGTAAGTTTCGTCAAAGTTTTTTATCTTGACAGTCAAAAGTAAAAAAATTTTTCAACATGGTAGCAGAGGATGGTTGCTGAAGTTTTGATTGAGCGATAGATGAAATTTATATAGAAATCATCACTACAGTGGAACTTGCGAGTAAAGTATTCGCTTATACTGTAACAGAAACTCCGTTCCCACACATACAAATTGTGTATTAATTTACTCGGTTATAACGTAAACCTAGTTATAAAGTAACAAAATATTGGGTTCCTTCAGTTAAGTTATAAACTAATTCAACTGTAATTTTGTTTGGTTTGTCGCAAAAATCATCAAGGTCACCACTAGTCTTCTAAAGTTGTTCTTCATTAGTTTTGAAACTTTTATGGCAGTTAAAATTGAAACTAAAGTTTAACAATACTTTTAACATTGGGAGTCTTGTACATCACAATTTGTTGATTTTTAGAATTTAAAGGTACTACTGAGCATAAATGTGTGATTTGGTTTAATGAAGTTCACCTCTGACCATGTGTAGAGTGCAGTACCTTGCAAGAATAACAAATTGTGGCAACACCTGTTTCAAAGTCTACACCTGCAAAGCAATCTGCAATAAAATGATAGTTTTTGATGGAAATTAGCAAAAAAATACAAGATGATTTATTTTCATGAATTTTTTATAGGTTGTAGAAAAAATGAACACCTGTTGAGGTTGTAGATCTTATAACCATATGCAGTGCCAACAAAAATTTATGAAAGTTGCTGAAAATTTAAATTTTAACTCAATTTTTTTTCTATTATTTATCACATCATCTGATGTAATTAATGTTTTAAAAAGCAACATAGTTTATATCAAAGGCAGTAAAGTGAAATTATGGAGTTGAAATGTTATGACTAGAACAAGTCCTAACTAGCCATGACTGTTTTCCATAATAACTTAATACCTTTTTTGTGCTAATTGGCACTAATTGTTTGCACAGGTCACACCACTTGGTGCTAACACTTTAATAAATTAACCAATTGATCTATTACACCAGTTTCCACAACTTAAACACTTTAAACAAATCATTGTTAAGAATTTATCCAATTTCAACAAATTAGTAGAAAATTGCATTAATTTACACTAGTTTAAGGCAATATATTACTTAGCAGGATTGAAGACTTTTTTTTTTTACAAGTGTTTACAAAGCATTTGCAAAACAAAATGAAAAAAAATATAAAGTAGGTTATGTCTGCTAGGTTGGGACAAGGAGAGTTGTGAAGGTCACTGAACTGTCATGCATTCAAATTACTAGTAAGATTGTTGTAAGGAAATAAATAAATGGATTTTTCTAAACTGGCCAAATGCCACTTGCAATTAGTTGATCTGGATTACAGCCATTGGTTTTACACTGGCTAAATCTCAGAAGAAAATTGTGACCATTTCAAGTGTCATCACTTCTTTTAATCTAAGTACTTTGTGTACTACCGTACCGTATGTAATTCTTTAGTTGGTTTTCTTTGCGGCTTTTTATTTGTTACTCCATAATTAGTTTTTGAACTAATTTTTCACTTGGTAAATTGAAATTCTTGTGGAATTGGCAAGAACTAAGATTGAAGATGAGTCATTGATTTTGTTTGAATGAGAGTTTAGTCTTTTTAGTGTAACCATTGATGTTGGATAACTGCCATTCTGACACTAGAACAACTTTTGAACAATGGGTTTAAAGGGTTTTCTAGGCATAAACTTGTGTCTAACCTTGACAAGAGCAATATATCATACAGCACATGCGTAGTAAATAGTTGCAAGCAGAAATAGATTTTAAAGAGTTCAGAAAACTTCTTCTAGACTAGTGTCAAAGTTAATTGATGGTTTTCAGATTGCATAGAATGTAGATTTTTTTTTATTTATATACCGTATTTCTCGAATCAATTTCGGGGATGTGTTTATTATTTTTCTAAATTTTTTGTCACAATTCTAAAAAAAATTGTATTTAAATAATCAATTTTTATTTAATTTTTGGTAAAATTTTTTCTAGTAATTTATGATAATTTAAGCATTTTATGTCTTAACGTTCAAAAATCGGGAAATACGGTATTTAATAAATAATAACATTAATAACTAACATGCAAGCAGAAAAACAACAACCTAGTATTATTGCAACAATTGAATAAGGGAATATGAAATAAACATTTCTTTATTTCTGTAAAAAATTAAACTTTTCTTTACATAGGTCACGTGACCCCATCATAATCCATTATTGCAAAACTTTTTTTTAGCTAAATACCATGTGGGATATCAATGACAAAGGGTTGAATAGAAACATTTTTCATACACAAATATAAGGTATGACAACACGACAGGGTGTGGTGTGGTTAGAAATAGAAACAATCCCTTTTGTGCACATTAATTTACATCTTTCCTATTCATTGCGCAAAGGTCAACGGTAAAAAAAGAATGATTATTCGCGCAGTCAGACGACTTTAAAATATTCACGCTATTAACATTCTGACCACATCGTTCGACAGGAACTTTTTTTTCGGAAGGTCTCGTTTAAACTCAGCCTGCTTGGCGCCTTTTAAGATCCTAGGAGAAAATAACTTGGCTTTGCTCCACATTTGTCATACTTTGAATATTTCCTACAGAATTCTGACTGAGGCATTGTTGTGTGAGAAATCACAATCATTAATAAATGACTTTTTTTTAAGTTTTTATTAATTATTTTAATTGGTTTTGAGCTCTAGGGAAATATCAAATTAATTACATTGTTGAAATGCCCGAAAGGGATAATAAGATCATTGTTGAAATGCCCGAAATGGAAAATAAGATCATTGTTGAAATAAAGTCAATTGTTGTTATCATTGTTGAAATAAAAAGTCAATTGTTGTTATCATTGTTGAAATAAAAAGTCAATTGTTGTTATCATTAATCAAACAAACAATGACAGCACATTTTTAACAGTGATAAATTTGGATTGTTGTTTCAATACAGTTGTAACAATGCGGCTTTAAAGGTCTAATGGACGTTTCAGGTAAATAAACGGAAGTAGATTCTCAAGCGAACCCAAACATCAATATATTTTGCCATAAAAATAGCAAGACTGTCAGTTTAAAGATGAACGTCTTCAACATTCCAAGTTTTTTTTTTTTTTTTTAAACGTTGAAATATTCGTGAAGACGAGATTTTTTTAAAAAAGATAAAAATTAGGAAGTTTAAAATACGCCGAACTGTCTGCCTTTAATTAGGCAGACGTATTTTTATAATTTTTTTTTCTGCTTTGATGTATAGTAATTTTATTACTATTTTATTGAGTTAGAAAAAAATAAGTTGAAACTGATAAACAGAGTCATGTATAACCTCAAAAATAGTGCATAAAAAAGGGAAATTTTAGAGTTTAAAAAGTTTTTTAAAATCTTTTAAGAATGATGAAATTGAGAAAAATTGTGAATTTTTGTTGTTTTTTAAGTTGTTTATTGAAATTTTCTATCTTTAATTTATATTTTCTCTTTTGTTGTTACTTCCTTTCACCAGATGGAGTTTTGGAATCTTATTCACTATTTATTAGTGGGGGCGGGGTCAGACAAATGCAAATGACGTGAACATGATTTGTGGGATTTATAAAGATTTGTAGAGATTTCAGAGATTTTTCGTGATTTTTTTTAAGATTTTTGAAGGATATTTCGACTAAAGATTTGTAATTTGCAGTGATTTTCGGAATTTTGCAAATGTTTTTAGAGATTTATTTGTTGTAGAGATATTTACATATTACCGTACTAAAAAAAAAAAATTTGCGGGTGAATCAGACATTTTCAAAAATATATAGATAGTTCAAAATCTCGAGAAATGTTTGTAAATCTTTGTAAATCTTGACAAATCTCTACAAATTTTTGAAAAATGTACATAAAAACTTTCTAAAAAATTCCTTACAAATCTCCCTACCACTCAGAAAACCCCACACTTTACAATTCTCTAACCATAAAACATAAAAAAAAAACACTATTTAAAATAATTTAATATAAATCAAACAAACAAATTAATTAAAAAAAAAAAAAAAAACTTTTCCCTTATATTGTAAAATACAAAAGTTAAAAGAAAAAAAAAAACTGCAAATCGTAAAACATCAAAGACCCATAAAAAAAAAAAAAAGTTTTTGCACGCTTAATTTTTTTTCCACCCGGTCATAAAGATATCAAAAGTCACCAAAAAAAAAAAAAAAAAACAAAAAAAAAAAAATGTCATTAATCACTCACCTATGAGTTTAGACCACTGAGCCACGGGTCTCCAATCCGGATAATGCTTAGGAAACTTTCCCCGCGACCAAAAAGTATCAAAGATAACTTTGTAGACTGTAAGTCGATCACCTTTGCACCCTGACTGGGATGTAAATCTCGCATTGATGGAATTCTCCCCTTGCGACGCGGTGAAAAAGATGAAAACAACGCTCAACGTGACGACGCTTAAGTGCCAAGGCGAAACGCTGGTCATGGTGAAACGAGATAAATTTCAATTGAGAGAAAAAAAAAAGCGAATTGTGATTAAACTCTGCGCTCAGTCGTTGCCAGTTGCACACTAAAAAGAAAACGGTCGGCTCAAGGTGCTTTACAAAACTACTCCTCATTTAGTCCTACATCCCGCTGACGTCAATCAAATTCAGCCCAATGAGTGTAGACCTCGAATCAGACGTAAAAATCCTTGGGAAAAAAGTTCCACAGTTATTTCAGTCTTCTAGAGGCAGTTGCATTGAAAAAAATAAGGAAAATTAGAAAGTAAATTGCATTGGATGTTGGTTTTTGATATGCAAATGAAAATTTGGGGGAAGGTTTTTTGGAAAATTAATGGAATGTTTGCAGAGTTGATGATTGGTAAGAGGAATTGGTTTTTTTTTTTTTTTTTTTTTTTTACAGGGAATTGTTTGTGTAGATTTTATGTTATTTATAAAAATGATTTTTATTTTTTAAATTAATTTGTGTTTTTTTTTTTTGCAATAATGAAGATTGTAATAACAATGCGGTTTAAAATATCAATCAAAAAATCAGTTTCAATGCATTGTTAAAATTCTCAATGGTAACAATGCATTGGACTATATTCTATAAGAATATGTGAAATTATTATTTTATAATAATTGCAGTAAGAATCAATGAAAATCATCAACAATGCTTTAATTGATTAAATTGTGAAAAAAAGGGGGAAAACACAACAATGGAGCAAACTATAGCAATCACTTTAAAAATAAACAAATAATTCTCAGTGCAAACAATGCTACAACAATATATAAATTATTTCTTTTATAGTAACTGCAATAACAATGCAATGAAAACTATAAACAATGTTTTAAAGTGATGATTCAATTTGTTTTTAAATTCTATTAGGTAACAATGAACCGTAATGTTTGAGAATAAGCAAGCAAATAGATTCAATAATTGAATGGTAATATCAACAATACTACATCAATAATGCATACTAAAAATAATAACAATAAAATTAAGCATTGATCACATTATTAAACACAAATAATAATGGCTCAATTCATTATGGTACATAGATTTAACATTATTTCTGAAGTTACACATTACAATGTAGCACATATGTTAATGTTCACAAAACTAAATTCGAATAGAAAGCATTGTTGAACTTGTATTATAATATA
Organism: Geophilus truncorum; assembly: GCA_034695745.1. Classification (NCBI taxonomy): domain Eukaryota; kingdom Metazoa; phylum Arthropoda; class Chilopoda; order Geophilomorpha; family Geophilidae; genus Geophilus; species Geophilus truncorum. Next base: position 18,910 of record JAQFZP010000583.1, read on the forward strand.
TGTTGTATGTAACTTTGCAATTATAAATCATATTAACTCTTTAACAATGCACTAAAATTCACAAGAAAAAAATCCACAAATTCAATTTTCTCTAAACAACTTTTAACTCTATAACCAAAATTACCATTCATAATCAATTTACATTAGTTCTCAGATTTAATTCCCTTCCTTAACACTTCCACTAAACCAAACCAACCCATTTAACTCCGCTTTAAAATTAAATCCGACAAAAGCAAACCGGAACACGGGTATTTATTACAATTTTACGTAAGGTGTACAAAATTGAGTCATAAAAGAAGTGTAAAAAGGTAAATCTACTTTCAAGGTCAAGCTTAAGACTAGATTTGTATCGATTCCTTCATTTATTGCGTCAATTTCAATTAGAATTTCTCACGCGAAAATGACTCATCTTATGTCACTTAATAAGCCTAAATAAAAAATTGGCTAATCTTGTAGATTTGAGGATATTTATTAACTTCTTGCAATCAGTCATTAGATGATTAAATCGAAAACATGTGGTTTTTATTTATTGCTATACAATGGAGTAGGAAATTTGCATAAATAAATAAACGTTTTTGTCAATAATGAAAAAGACATTTGCAATCATCAAAGGGCACCGGAGATTTACCAGTCTGGCCCTAATAGAGTTTTATATAACTTGGAAAAATGTGAAATGATAATTTTTATACATTAACTATTAGAAAAAAAAGTAGCTAAATTGAATTGACCTACTTTGGGGTTTAAAAGGAAAAACTAAATGAAAACAGATTGCTGCAACTTGATATTAAGTTGGAAATAAATGCTAATTTATTTGGTTTTTCAAGGGAATAAGCAAGAAAAATGTGAAAGATGCAACAATGCAGTGAAAACATTATTAATAACTTACTTGTTAGCAGAGTCAAAGCACACAGATGTTGTTTGGTTAAGCCCTAAAAACATTAGCAATGCACCAAAAACAGTAATTATGCATTAAAAACAACTAAATGAATTAACAATGAACTCATAAGCAGCAATAATAAGGTAACAATGTAGTAAAATACTAATAATGACTTAATGATGCGTCAAAAACATCAACAATACACCAGAAAACAACAAAAGTGAGGTAAAAGTGCATTAAAAACATCAAAAATGAAGTAACAATGCACCTAAAAGCAAGTATAATAAGATAACAATGCAATAAAAACATTTGCAACATAAATAATGATTATTTAAGTAATATTGCACACAAACAATAACAATAAGCTAAAATACACCAAAACATATGAGTTAACAATGCACACAAAAACAGCAATAATAAGGCAGCAATGTCCTAAAACGCATCAAAATCACCAACAATGACTATGCCAAACACAACAATATTAAAACATTACAATAATCTGAAACTTTAATAAAAAAAACTCACCAAAAAAAAACCACAAAAACTCAACACTCATTTCAAATTACATCCAAAGTAAATTTCCATTGAATCAAATCAAATCGCCCAAAGCAAATACAACTAAAAACCCCAGATTTCACAACAGGCAGCCATGTTTTCATTGTTAAACGCAGTAATGAATGCACTGCAAGGCACTGCATTTGCATTAAAACAACTTGCAAATGCTTATTAAAATATGTCATAACCTAAATGCTGACTCGATGTGGCTCCATAATTAGGTGTTAAAAATATATAAAAAATTATTAAAAAAACCACATAAAAGAAAAGCTCGAATTTAACTATTGAAACATTTATCAGATCTTTCACTCAAAAAAAAAAAAAAAAATTAAAAAAAAATTCCATTCATTTCTTTTTACTATGAAACCTGTTACGCAAGCTCGTATAATAATTCTCGATTTGCAGATGAATTCATTTATGCTTAATTCATGTAAACTTCAAGGTTTTTGGGTTGATGCCATTAAGCCATTGGACACATGTCAACTGACCACCCCTAAGCTGCGATTGACCTATCAATTTGTCCTAATTTTTAGCTCGGTGCTGTGAAATTTTCCTCTAATTATCATTTTGGTCACTTGTGGATTATGAATATGGAAATATCGAGTTTTGTTTTGTTTTATTTATAGTGTATTTTTTGGGTTTTTCAGCAAAAACCGGATCTTAATGCCAAGGTTTTTCGGAGACCAAGGTGACATTGTACATGAAGATTATTAGAGGGAAAAAATGTGAAAGGGAAAAAGGTGAAGAAAAGGAGGAAGTAAAAAGGTGTTAATGGTTTTTTTTTTTTTTTTTTTTTTTTATTTTATTCTGTTGGTGAAAGTGACCTCTAGAGTGACAGATGAAAAATGACCACGATTACGAGATTGTGGAAAACGTAAAGAAGAGAATTTTTTGTGGATGTTTTTGTTAATCATGAGGATAAAAAAATTAAGAAATAATGCACATCCGCTTAAAAGAATTAAAAGTTCAATATAATTTATTACACACAGTAATAATGCACTGGAAATAATGGGGAAAAAAACACTATAGTGCACTGACAGCATCAATATCATGCCACAAAAACAAAAGACAACAATGCACATAAAACTAAAAAACAACATTACAATGCACTAAAAACATGAATGTAATTAGGCAAAACAAATTTATATTGCAGTATACAGTAAAAGCACTATAATACACTGAAAATATAAAGAAGGTAATAAAACAAAAAGACAACAATGCACAGAAAAATGCAACGAAAAACATTATAATGCATCAAAAAAAAACAAAAAAAACACTGCACTGATAAACAAATAATGCACTTAAAAAAATTGAAAAATACACAAACAATGCTCTGATTAAAAAAACAAAAAAAAAAAAACAACAATATACTTTCTACTAACAATCCCACTGTACAGTGGATCCCGTTTATACTGTAACGTTTCTCAAGGGACCGGCTTGAAAATGACGTTATAACCGAGTAACTTATTATAACTCAGGGAAACAAAAGACGTTACGTTATAACAGGGTTAAACAAAGCATCTCGCTATAACCAAGTACCGTACGTATAAACAAGTTCCACTGTATCTCATTATCGGTTATCGACATCACAGCTATAAATCTCTAACTTCTACCATTATTTAATCTAATTAGTTCATTTCACTTTTCTTTATTCCTCCTTTCGTCCCCAGTCATCCTGTTTCATGCAATTCATCTTCAGTTACTTGACCTAACATTCACATGAACCCTTTGTGGCCACTTATTGATTGGGCAAAATCTTTTAAATATGACTGGAGAATTTACAAAATTGATGTGTAAAGTGACATCATGCTTCCTGTTTAAAGTAGAACTAAACTTCTCTGCACTATTTTTTTTTTATTTACAAAGATGTACACAAATTGCATTGTAATTGGTAATTTGGGCTTTTGGCACTTCTAATCTCCTGATCCTGAAATATAGACTTGAATTTTTTTTTCCTCTGGAAATCCAATCATAATTCACTTCACAATTAGTAGAAAAACCTTGATCAGGAAATATGTGCAGAGGAAAAGTGCATGCTGGGAATTTGGGGAAATTCTCATGTAGTTATAGAGGAAATACAAGGAAAAAATGAATAAACAAGTGTAATTATGTAAAAGTACAATAAGTTATTAGGTTTAGGGGAATATTTTTATAATAGAACGTATATTAATTTGTAAGTTATGAATCATCAAGTTGATTGTTACTTTTATCTTTTAAAAAGTTATAAAAATTTATTGGAAATTTTATGAAGGAAATTGATTGAGGGTTTTATATTCATTGAAAATTTTTCTTTATTTCAAAAACTGAAAGAGGAATTTTTAAACCTTATTATTTCTTTGTATTTTTAATTGTATGTAATATAGATAGTATTCACTGAAACTGTTGTTTCATACTATTATTACACCACTAAATTGACTTTTTTATTGTTTATTATCTACATATAATAAACAAAACACTTAAATTTATTCAAAACAGCCGTACCGTTAATGTAAAAATTACCATCAAATGTACAGGTAACTAAAGCACATATAAAGTAAATAAACAAAACCACAAAATAAAGACAAAATCAACACAAGTGAAGCCATTCATTCAACAGATAGAAGCTCAGTAATAAGACTACTTTAAACTGCCAAAAATACATAGTAAAATCCAACTTTTTGCATAGACATTAAAATGTTGACAACTTCGTGTTGTAACAATAGGATCCCTCGTTAGATGAATTGAGGCAGGTCTTGTTCCTGTTGGAATATCGAAATGCAGAGTGTACAGAAAATGCAGCGTTGATACGTTATTGTTAACTAAGTTGAACAACAACAGCACATGACTGTGAGGGAACATACAGCAATACTGTAGGGCCCCAGGCTTGAAGGGCCCTCCTGGAGGCCTCTCAAATTTATGATTACAAACTATTTACTGTTGTGTTGTATTGTTGTTGGTGTTGGTCTTCACAACTCGTAAGTTACCGTAGTCGAATATTTATTTGGGATTTAATTCATCTTAAAAATTTCAGCTGGCAAAATCAAGGGGCTCCAAAAATTGTAGTTACGCCAGTACATGTTTTTAAAACACAACAGATTCAATTCTTTCAACATTAAATCATAATTATAAACAAAATGGGTATTATTATAAAAACATTTAAAGATCATATGAACAAAACGCTGCTGAATATTTTCAAGCCTAACGTCATACTGTACCTGCATCAAATGTCAAACTAGAACGCAGTAATAATAAATATAGCAATTTTAAAGGGGCAACAGACGAAAAGTCCCATACCAAACGATTAATAATGCATAAATAAAAATTGCATTCGGATACCAATTTTTCAACATGTGATCTAAAAGTCAAAAAAGAATCAAACTACAGTATTCCAAGATCCCTCTAAATGTCAGATCTTGTTAACAACAACAGATACAGAAAATTGTTTGAAACATTTTTGTCAATTATCAAGTTATTTCATGAATGTATGTTTTATCTTTCAGTATTTTGTTATTTGAAATTTTTGTAAACTTTTCAAATCTTATGGAACTTGCAATGTTAAAATTATATGGAAAATGTGCTTTTGGAAAGTTTTAAATCATGGAAACTTTTATATGATAAAATAGTTAAAAACAGTACAGTTTAAAAAAGATCCATAAATATTCATTAATTTAATATAAATATGAAATCTATTTAATATTTTAGTGACTGTTATAATAAGATATATAACAACCCCTTTAAACTGTTGAATTTCATCACTCATCAATTCCAGTTTTACTTACTACATTCTTTATTTCATTGCCACATAATCACTTAATTATCCCATTTCCTTTTTTCTTAGAACAAATTACATTTAAAAGTACAAAAATAAACATTAACTACGGCTTTTATGGAACAGCAATTATTGTGCATTTCAAGCGACACTGAGAACTCTCACAGAGCTTTTGACACTGACAAATCTTTAAGTCTGAATTGCACAACTGGTTACACTCTTCGATTGTGGTACCATTGTTATCGAAGCAAAAGCCCTTGCATATATAAGACCGGTTTTCACAATAAGATGAAATTTGGTAAAAACAGTTGGGTCCACACTGGTCATCATTTACTGGACATCGAAGTGAACAATTGCAGGCCTTGTCTTCATCCAGACAAATTTTCTCACATTCAATTGCAGTTTGGCCTCCCAATGAACAAAACTTAACACATGAGTCGAGCATGTCATCGCACCTGTTGCAGGTGGAAGTTGGCAAAAGACATAGTAATAAGAAAATTGTAAATTTCATTGTTCTAAAAGATAAATAAAAATAGTTTTAGAATAGGATAAAAAAAATTGTTGATTGTAAGTTGGTAACTTGGTGTTACTTCGCAGTATGAATAAAAGATCGATTTAATCCAATAACATCAGAAGGGAATTCGGTTTCGAATTCGAATCTCATTGACAACACCATAACGATCCGAAACTCCTTTGAAAACTTTACATTGTTGTGAATTGTACATGAGCAAAAGAAAATTGGGTTGTAAAGTTTATAATACAAACATATGAATTATATTTATTTGATTGTGCTGTAATTAGGTGTAGGAATTTTTACCAACTTTTAGGTTACGGTACTCAAGTTTACGTAAAACGTTGCAACTATATAATGTGGTAATTCAATACCAAGTTTTCGCAAACTCTAAAAGTGGGTTCACACTTGTACTTAATTTAACTTAAACTTAATGTTAGAGTGAAGTTGAAGACCACCATATTTGATCTAATGTATAGTTGCTTGCTATTGGCTGAATTAAGAAGTTAAAGTTAAAGTTTAATTCAAAATAGTTTTAAATCAAGAAATGTAGAAAACTTTGACTTAGTATCCCACATTGCACCTTAATTTCTTCTTTAGTAAAATTAAGCACAATTGTGAACCCACCTTAAAACTCACCGTATCTGTTTTTTCTTCCTTTCGTAAGAAGTAATTGCAATAATCAGCTTAAACTACTGTCCACCTACCTACTTTCTTCTGTCCTATTACATCCTACCGTATAATTATACTGACCTGTCTCATCTGCTACTTATTTATATAAGCTTATTAAATTGAATTTATTACAGCTTTAAGATAGAGGACAAGGAGACCAAGGTGATTTCTACATTCAGACACATAAAATAGAATAATAATAATAACATTATTAATTATCTTTAAAGTTTGCTTTCAAAGAAAAAAATACACGTGGACTTTATTGCGAGAAGTTTTCAAACAAAATTACGAATTGAAAACTTTCAATTGTAATATATTGTTGTTGTTGACATATTGTGGCATATTGTTGCGTGAAGTTTGTAACAATCTTCGCAAGATCGAGGCGCGCGAATTGGTGGAACATTTTGCATTGATCTAAACCAGGCTTAAGAAAATTTATACGAAGAAAATTGTCCGTGATCAGAGAAAAGCATCATTTGTTTCTTCCAAATATGTGTTAAGTACACACATTACAGTCGCAACATGAAGTTTCTTCTGTTTGCAGTATTGCTCGCTATGATTATGAACAGTGGTATGAAAAAATAAGATTAAGATTACGTTTCGCAACAATTTTGAAAGTAGATTAAGATTGTTTTACACGTTATGAACATCCTGCATTAGCAATCTGTCGTAAAATATTTTCTATTAAAATTTAAAACCTATCGATATTTAATGAAGTAGAATTACAGTATCATGGTTTTAACTAAAAATCAGATAACTCACCATAAATTAATTTTTTCAGCATTATCACTGAAATGTTATGACTGTCGTACACCCAACTGCAAAGACATTGAAATAGAATGTACAGCTCTGCAAGATTCATGCTTGAAAATTGAAGAAAAAAAACGAACATGTGAATAAAACGAAATACAGAGTACTGGTACTGCAAATGATATACAGTACCTTAAAATATATTTTTTTTTCTAATTTATTTATCTCTTTTGTTTCCGTAGTTAAAGCTTGTAACACTTGGGGAAAAGGAGTAGGGCAAGACATATGTGAGCCAGACGGCAAAATGGCTGATCATCTTCACGTTAGAATTGTTGCAGGTTACAGACCTCTGCAACAATATTAACGTGAAGATGATCGGCCATGTTTCTCTATTTTCCCTTGCATTCGTTTCTATTTTCACTCGCTTCTTGTAAAATTAAACTGCTATTAAAACAGAAAATGTAACCAGAAACTAATGTACCGGTAATCATAGATAAAGAAGACTGAAATGATTAATTTACAATATTTTGTTGTCAATATTTAATAAAAGAGAAACCAATTAAAAAGTTTTTTTTTTTTTTTCAATTATAATTGCTAACAGACAAATGAAATAAAACGAACATTTTACTCTGATTCCAGTTGTTGAACTATCTTACTTCATAAGTAAAATTTAGATGACTTTGCTGATTGTTATATAAAGTCACATTATTATTTTTATAGTGATTTTCTAATTTCCTGCCCTACCTGGTAATAGCAGTGATATTTTTAGTTCCAAAATAGGATAAAAGAGGGAGTTTTGTTTTAATTAATATTTGATTCATTAGTAATGGAAAAAATCCCATGATAATCTCACTTATCTTGAACTGTATTAAACAACAACAAGTTTAGAGGTGTCACTTATATTGGTGTTTGCAGCTGTTGCTAACTGGTTTTAGGAATGAAAACAAAAGTGAAACAAGTTTAAAGACATCAAAAGACCAATTTAGACTCAAGCAAAGAATATATGAAAAGAGATACTTTGCTTGTGACATGACAATAAATTGTACACTAAATTTACTTGTGCTTGAGGTCAAGTATGTAATCACTCACAACTAATCCCATAATTCCCTCAGTGAAAGAGTCAAGACTCAACATATAATTTCTTCCAAAATTGGTGTCAATCAAAATGGCTGTTTAATTTCAGTAAACAAACTAACAAATTATTTACTACTGAAACTGAAGGACAAATAAGTTATACAAAGTGATAAATATTACATTTCTACTTCATTAGGGTTATGTTCACTTTCCAGTTCACTTTTGTAGTCTCATTCATAAGTGAAGTAGAATTAGAAAATTATTGATTTTTTTAAATTAATGTCTCAGACATAATTAAACAACTAAAAATATATAAAGTAGGCATGAATTACATAACTATTTTAAAATGTTTTATACTATAATGCTTGTACTCACTCACACAATGCAGCACTTGAAGTGTATCAAAACAATCTAGATCAAAAAAGGGTTAAGGGTTTTCCCCCTACATTTTCTCTTCCTGGATCCTTGTGGTTTGCTGAAATAATATCTTTGGATTATCATTGGTCATTTTGAAATCAGTGTCTATATAAGCAACTGTAAGTAAACTTGAAGTTTTTGGCTTATGTACAGAAGAGTACCGTACATGATGTTGCAAAGTGCTGTGGTTAATTTAATCACTAGTTAAATATAATTATATCAAACTGAAACTGAAATTTGTGTTAGTTAGACTCGATGTTAGGTCTGTAGTGGTAAGTTTGGTTGAAAAGAATGCAAATTATGGAGTTGTTGTGTTTAATATTTTTATGTTGCATTTTTAAATTGTTACTTGGGTGGGAAAATTGATTCTAAATTTGTGACTTGTTTTAAAGTAGTTAATACAAATTCCTAGAATGTTGATTTATTTTTAGGTGGAGACTGAAAGTTCAAGTTACTGGGGTTAACATTGATGTGTTTTTAATGATAAAGTCTTGGGAATTCAATATAAACAGTTGTTGTGATAATAGTATTGACAAAGATATTTAATTAGTACTGAAACTGAAAACTTTAAATATAATATTTTTGTATTTTTCAGAGTTGAAGAACTGATGTATGAATCCTTACATGGAAAAGGTAAGAAATTATTATAAAATTATTATGAAAAAATTATGATTTTTTATTATTTAACTGCTTTGTAATAGAAAATAGCATTTTAATATAATTTGATCTTCTGTAATTAGAACAATTTTTATAAATACCTTTATTTATTTTTATTGGTTTCAATTTTAAGATAGTGTTAAGTTTTCACAATATTTATAGGAGTGTTGTAAGTAAAAGTGTATTTACATTTCCCCAGAAGGAAAATATGGGAATTTTTTAAACTTCCCACTTGAGAAATCAGTGCAATTATAAAGATAATATAAAATTCAGAGAAAAAATAACTATAATAGTTAAATTGAAGCTACGGTTGAGAGGATTAAACTGTAAGTACAGGGCACAATATTTCTAATTCTATATTTTTTAGAAAATTTAGTCTACAGATTTAAATGGTTTAGATTACAATCTTAAGATTAAATATAATTTCTAAATTATATATAAAATGAAATAACTCAATATGACATAAAAAAAATACTAAAAAATGGTCAAATTAATGGTTGGGTTAACAAATCAAAATTACTCACACAGTTTTTAATTTTACATATGTAATTATATTATAAAATTATATAAAATAACTGTTATTTTATCAAGTAGTAAAATTTTGTTGTCCATACCAATTTAAAGTTTACTGTAATTAGATCCAGAAACTTGGAGCACTTTCAATCAGCTACATCCAATCAAACTTGTAGAAAACTTGAAAAACAATTCCCGTTTCGCTATTATTCCCCATTCACTCAGGAAAATACTAGAATATTGCGTTAGTTTCAATTTCAACACTTCAAACTGATGCTGTAAGCATCGTATCATAAGGGAGTTCCCCTGAGTTCGCCTGCAATGACTCACATCATGACGCAACAAATACCACAAATCACCACCAGATGTCAGTATCTCACTTAGCAACCGCCATTGACTCGACACAATTTCTCACACCTTGAAACACGTAGTAAACAAAATCATTCTATTCGCCTCTTTAAGATGTTCAACAAATGTTATTTTATCACTAAATTCAAAATGAGTCACTTGAGGATTTCATTATTTGGTAATTATTATGCAACACTTTGAAATTTGAGTCAAATAGTTACAACTAAGCACAATTGACGTGACACGTTTTCATTGAGTCATAACTTGTTGTCAAAAGGTCATTCATTAGTTCTGGTTCTACTCACTTTTACTCACAGGTACAACGTGCTTCGACAATGGATAGAAGTTATTCTGAGTCGCAGTCTTCTGAGTTTGAAATAATTTCATCGAATTCAAAACAAGTTATGAGTGAAGAAGTGAAATTTGACATTTTACCTGAGGAAATTCAGGATAAATTTGAGAATCTCTTGAGGGAAAATATGGAATTGAAAGGTATTTTAAGTGATTTAGTAAATTATTTTATTAAGTTAATTAATTTTATTTTATTAAATAGGGACGTTACAAGAAAATAACTCCGTTATGAGTGACCAGGTGTCGCTGTTGGCGAAATGGAAGAAAGATAAAGAAATGGATAAAATTAAGTTCGACGAGTGTGGAAAGTTGATTGATAAATTACACTGCGAAAATATGAAGTTGCATAAACAGTTGGGGATTTTTAAAGTAATTATTTGTTGTGTCAAAATGTCATGCGATGTGTGTAACTTACCGTGACTTTTTCCTTGTATTTCAGGCGAGTGGTGATAAATGTCAAAGTGAAGATAAAGTCCAAATGGAGAAGGGAAATTTAGTTGAAATTAATCAAAATTTGATCGAAGAGTTGGAAAATATGAAAGATCAATTAAGTCGTGTTAAAATTAGTAGGAAACAGTTGATTGAAGAGAAGCAGGAATTAATTACAGTTAATTGTGAACTTCAAAGTCAACTGAATTCACGAAATAATGACGTCATGAAGAAGAAACAGTCGAAGTCGGATGAAAATTTGGTAAATTATTGATATTCATTGAAAATTTTGTTGACTAATTATTTATTTTATATTTATTTTAGACACGTATTACTCGATTTGTTATGAAACTTGACTCTGAGCTGGAGAAAGCGCCATCTGGAATGAGTTTAGCGCAAACAAATCAACATCATTTGGAAAAAACTCTTGAAGATCGATTAATTGTTTGTCAACAACGAATGCATAGTATAAATATCAAAGACGAAGCGTTGATTAAGGACTTAAAACGCGAGATTGAGGACTTGAAATTTATTCTGACTCAAGAACAGACTTCGAATAAGGAAGACAAGTATAATTGAGATTTAATCTTAAGTTTAGAAATTTTATATTTATTTGATATTTTTGTTAAAGGGTGAATTTAGATGCATCGAACCAACAATTTGAAAATTTGTTACGTGATTATCAACAACTTTTACAGTCGTGGGAAAGTTTTCAACAGGAACAAACAAGAAAAGTATAAAATAAATATTTTATATTATTATTATTATTATTTGTTAAATATTTTATTTTTATTTTAGGGTTTTCAAAATGTTGTTTTCAATGATATCCAAGTGAAGAGTTTAAAAGAAGACGTTGATCGACTTATGGCTCAAGTTATCGCAGACGAAGAAACAATAGCTGCCAAAATAGAAGACATTAACATATTACGTATTAAAAATAGGAAATTAAGTAACGAAGTTGAGAAAATTCCAATTTTACAAGCTCAGGTATTTTTTTTTAAATAACTTTTTTTTTTAAATTAATGATGTAAATTGTTGATTTCAGCTCGATTTGTATCAAAGTGACTTTAAGTTGGAACAGGAAGCGAAGAATAAATTAGAACAGGAGAAGAAAACTCTTGAGAAACAGTTAAAAAAGTTGGAAAGTAGAATTAAGGAGTTGAGTGAAGGACTGGAGATGTTTAAGCATGCGCAGTATCGTCCGTCTTCTAAAATGGCGGGTGAAGGGGCGAAATTAAATTTTCCCGTACAAAATATTCAGTCTGTTCATTTAAGTTATTTTTGTCCGAGATGTAATTTACCATTTTACGATTTGCAGCTACTTGAAAGACATGTCAGTGATTGTTTGGAATCGGATGTGTTTATGTAAATTCGTAGTTTAGTTGTTGATGTGATAATATAAATTGATATTAAAACATAATTTATTACGGTAACAATGTTTTGCGAGTTATTTTGTCAGAGGAGAAAAATATTTAAAATTTAACAATAAAGTTGATATAGTTTTTCTGATTATCCATTCAGTATTTAATATTTAGGGAAAATTTATCACGAAAATAGAACACGCGATCGATTCGAGCGGTCGCGTGGAATGCATCGCGACGCGACCAGGCAGACCTATCAAAATATAAGAGTCCGTCAACAGTCTTTGATGTAAAGTACGAGTGTACGGCTTTAAACTTACGCAAAATTACACATATTTAGTCATTTTTAAAAATGTTGTAGGAAGTTGTCAGTGCGAGCAAAGTGGAAAAATCACAAAACACAAAGCGACATCGGATTCGACGTGATGTGTTCTTTGGTCATTTTAGACAAAACACTGAAGCCCCCCCCTTACCTCTAAATTTAACTGGTAAGTAATTTCTGAAATGCGTTTTGTCGCTGGTCAAATGTTTGAACCAAAAGTTTCGTTATTTCCGACTGAATGATCTTTTTTTGACAACTGAATTTAGTGATGGTTATTTTACGGATTTTGTAGATGAATATTGTTCGTTGGCAAAGGAAATAATTGAAGGGTTAAAATGTAAATGCTATAACGTCG
>JAQFZP010000584.1:0-31830 GCA_034695745.1 Geophilus truncorum
CAGAGCGCTGCTATCCCACAATCCCCTCTGGTCCGGCCCTGGCGTTGGTACGGAAATCTCGAAGACACGATGTGATGTTTTGCAAGTGCAGCCATCTATCGCCGATTTAGACGGACCGCGTCAAAAAATTTGAAACTTTGAATTTTGATTTAATGAGTTGTAAATGAATTTAAAATGTTAAGATAATATTAGTGTATAATTACTTTTAATAAATTATTGTCAACTTTTATATTATAATTTCTGTACTGTATAATCTATAGTTTCATCAAATTATCAGTATCCCATTCATGACGTCAGAAATGAAGATGACAGCTGAGACTATACCGCAAATGCATTACTGTATATTTAAAATTAATAATTGTGACTTTGTGAGTTTATTCAATAAACGACTTTGATTTTCTGTACGGTAATGTACAACAACTTGTAATATTTTCTTAAACTCAGAAATATGTCTTGCATTTCATAAATATAAAATAAACAATGAATAGTGGCATCAAGAATCCATTCTTGGTGATATTGATACAATCCGCAATTCCAGTGCTTTTGGTTACAATTACATACAGTGACAACTCGGATTTCTTTTGTTTCTGTTTTATTTATATTTCACATGATCCATTTCATACACCAGCAATCGCAATGATGTTGATCATCATTTATTTTGCAGTAAATATTTACGCAGTTTTTGCACACAAAGGTAGGATTATTTAATTAATTCAGTGGATATATTGTATAACGATAGACTTTAATATTGACATTTTTACTTGTTTAAAATTATTCTAAAGCAACTTACAAACATTTACTTGAACATCAAAAACAAAATTTTTTTTTTCTAGAATGCGAAGTTCCTTACATTCCCAACGGCTTTGTTCATGAATTAATTATTCACAACGAGTACGTTACTCTTGTAAGTACAATTATTCTAAAAACGTAATTTTAAAGTTAACTTATAGTAAGCCCTTAGGAGCAAGGAACTAGTTTACAACATGGCACAGAAATATTAGTAACTTGTGACGATGACTTTGAATTATCAGAAAGTCAGCTGGTGGACGAAAATTTTGCACTAAAGTGCAACAACGGGAAATTTGCGTTTATACCTACTTGCGGTAGGTACACCCCAAACTGGAAAATTAGTTTATCTAAACTTCAATAGTAATTAAATTTTATTTTCTCAATTAGTTCCATCAGTAAAGTCTAGTTTCGATAACTACGAATTTGAAATGCAGCCTGGGAGGTTTTCAAGCAGATCGCGAAATAGATACAGAAAAAGAAATCCGTGTTATTACGAACCAAGAGAAGACCGTATTATTATGGCATTTCACAATACATCTATTATAGAAAGTAAACATTAATAGATTTGACTTTATTCCCTAGATTAATTGTTTTATAAAAAAAAAAAAAAACCTTTTAGGAAATACGTCTTTCTCTGACGGCACTGAATTGACTTTCCGCTGTACTGACATTTCACACTATTCTTTTTTCGGCGATAATACTCGAACGTGTGAAAATGGGAAATGGAAAGGAAAAGTGGCACATTGCATTCGCCTTTATTCCTTTAGTTGTAAGAAAATTAAACTTGTGAAATTTTGCAACTAAACTAACTTGAAATAACACGGGTTATTTTAGCCTACTCTGCTCCTGTTGTTACGTACGTCATTTCATCCAAAAAGTACAACATTTCTAGCAACGGTAGTTTGGCTGTGCCGCAACACTCGAATGTTTCCCTGCAATGCTTGTGGTTAAAAGATAACGGCGACCCGTTTTGGAAAAAAGATGGAAAAAACATTAATAAAGATCATATTCCCTCAACAATAGGTACGGTATGCAAATTTGAAATACGCTTATTATCATTAAAATTCCGTATTCATTAATTTTAATTCATTAACAGCATGGAATGAAAAAGAAAACGCTTTGATATTGTATATACCTAAAATACAATTGCGGGCATCTGGTAATTACATTTGCCAAACTCCAAACCGAAAACGACACGAAATTAAAATACTTGTGACTCCAGGCGGCGACGTGAAAGAAATTCACACGGACATTACAGGTACACAGCTAAGAACCCGATTTTCAGTTAATTAATTCTTATAAATTCAGTTTCAGAGGACCAAAATTCTTCATGTCTTTACGAACAGAGAAAAGTATCCCACACGCACGTCTTTCTTAACGGCAAAGACGTTACTAAAACTAAACAAAGATTTCCAAACGGAGCTGTTCTCGCTGTAATCTGTGAAAATATTCTGCAGTTTAAAATGGAAGGAAGCAAATCGATTGCGTGCAATAACAATAAATGGTCACACGAGTGGCCCAATTGTACCCGTTTGATCGACAGTGGTAAATTTTAAGTTTAAATGAATTTCTTATGTCACTTCTTATTAATAACTCGCTCTTAGCTGAATCCCCACCTCCATTGGACATCGAAATCACAGGGACGGACAAATCTTACTTCGTGGACGATCGCGGGGTTGTTATAGTGCCAAAAGAAACAACGGTGTCGTTTATTTGCAAGTACAGCGGTGGCAAACCAACGATGATGCTACAGGGCGCCAAACTTCGTCACACAATAGGTAAAATCAAGATGGAATACTTCGAGCATTTTGTACTACGTATTTTAATTTTAGGGCAAAACCGAAACGTCGCCGGTTCGTCAACTTGGTACATTAGAGCTGAAATCCCAGCAACTTCTGTCCACTTCACGTTTTCATGCAAAATACCAAAAAAAGATACTAATTTAGTCCATGCGATTGAAGTCTTAGCTAAAGGTATATTCTGGTCTCTGGCTTACAAAAATTATTATTTATTTAATACTTTTTGTCTAGGGACATGCAAACTCGAAGACAGGAAACTGCAGCATAAATGGCGAGGAAGTAAAATAACACCCATACCTGGACGCTACATGTATGTAGAAGATGAAACAGTGCCGGTTGAATGTGACAATGTCACTTCGAGCGTGATTCCCATTCACTTCCGTTGCGGCGATAACGGGAATTGGATCCCAGGTCCAAACCAACGATGCCGAGCAGCGTAAATAATACGTTATTCCTAAACGATATAGTTTACCCATGGCAAAATTATAATTTAAGAAACGAGTAACTTATAATGCTGTTATCTACAATGCATTCATTAAAACAAATATACTTGTACAGAAATAGAATTGAATCAAAATTATACAATAATAATAATACAGCTGCTATTTACAATATACATTGACTAATATTTTCTTGAATAATTAAACAGTTCATTGCACATTTAGAAATAATTGTGAACCTTGAAATTAAAGTTTTTGTTTTACGATGTTCAAAAATGATCGACTAGAAGAGTAACGTAGTCTCCGTCAACACGACATTGACCTACTTGATTTTCTTTATCCAAAGATAGGTTTTTCCACTCGCTGTGGTTGCCTAAATCAAAATAATAATAATAATAATAATAATAGTTAACTATTATCAATTCCAAATCAATTTACCTGTAGGTGTTTCACTAGTTTTAAGCGCAAACGACCAATCTTCTTGATTCTTAGTGGCACAATGAGGCAATCTCAATTCAACAGGTTTCTTAAATGTGAGACCGTGAGGACCACACATCACTAATGGACTTAGCAACTTCTCCCCTAAATAAATTCATACAATTATATAAAAAATAACAAAAAAATTCAAAACTTTATTTCACCTTTATCTTTATCCAACGGCGGCAACAACTTATTATCCTGGCAAACTTTAAAGAAAATCTCTTGTTCAGGAGTAGTACAAGTGAGTGCTCCGGGTGGAATCACGAGACAAACTCCTGTTTTTATACACTCCACTTTACCCCCTTCAACACCGAACCTGCCTCTCCCGGATCCTAAAATTTCGTGATCAGCCTCTTCGGGAACATTCCCATCTTTGTTGTTCTCCTTGTTCGAAGAACTTGAGTGTACTTCAACAGTCCCTACCGACCTTCATTATTCACAATGTTGAAATTAGATTTTTTTTCTCTCAAATTTGAAAACAGAGTGCAACAAGATGTGAAGGTGTGAACATGCATGTGCTGTGCTGTATTGAAAATCATGCTCAACGTACACAGTGCATTGGGTGAAATTAGTTTATTGGGTAATACAGTTATTTTTCACTCAAAACTGTACAAGATTACAAGCAAAATCGTTTTACAAACCCTTCCCTCTTCTTTTTTTTTTGTGCAACATGTCGCTTATAATTACAGGTGCAAAATGTCTAGTGACTTTGAGATGAACGGGACAAAGCAACGAAAAGTTACAGTACATTATCAACAGTTTAGACTCCACTTACTTCAGAGTGTCCACGTTGACAGTGAGAGGCGAGAAACCATGCAACGAGTTTGGTTTTTTGTACAGTTCAAACGCACTTCCACGGTTCTCTCGGTTCGACAGATCCAGACCGCTCGCGTCGCGGTGATGATGTGGCACTTCTCTCGGCGGCGGGACGTTATAGTAGTACCCTCCGCCGCCGCCGCCTCTTCTGCTGGGACTCGCGGTTTTCTGCGCTGTGTCGTAATTCCGGTCCAAACTGCTTCCTTGACCGGAATCGAAGCCAGCACTGTCCGAATCGCGAGTGTTTTTCATTCCTCCGTTGATGAGTCGCTCCGAAATGAGATGATCGTTCAGTCCGTAGTTTTTCCCAGCATAGTAATTTGTAGGCGGTCGCATACCGTAGTCGTTTTCGTTGTAATTATTCGACCGGCCGCTGTCTGGTTTGGCGATGTCGTACATCAGTTTATTTCTAGTCATTTCGTCTTCTCGATTCCAGTAGCTTTCGTTCGGTGGGCCCGAGTTTGGCGAGCGGTAGTTCTTAGGTTTTGGCGGAGGTATTGGCTTGTAGTCGTTCCGATTACTAAAATTATTGCGGGAAATATTTAAATGGGTAATTGGGTTTAGTTAGTTAAAACGTACACATATTTGGCTGCATTCATCTCGAGCATTTTATTCCTGATCGGCTGCGTGGTCGATCTGGTGTATCTGTACGGATCGTGCATCATTCGCAACTGCAGTTCTCTAGCTTTAGCGTCGTCTGGAGGCACAACTGGCAGTTTTCCATACGAATCACTTCCATAAGAAGAAGATTCGAGACTGTTTTGATAATTATAGGGTTTTGCTTCGGGAGATTTATGCGTGGCATTAATATAATTGCCGACTCCAATGTTAGGTTCAAGGATGTCTAAAATTGATATAGGTTTTAAAAGAATGTCTCAGATTTCATTTTATGTTTTGTGCTACCTTTCATTTGATTCGGACCAAATAACCGTTCGTGGGCCGACCGTAAATGATTCGGTTTACTTCCCCGATCAATTTTTGGCGGAACTTTTGGCGCTGACCGTGCCTTGGTGCCGTATGGATCTAATTTAATTAAGAAAACATTATCATCCAATGAAATTTAATACTTTTTAATTGTAAGATATTTACCCATTGGATCTGTTGCAGTCCTATCTGAATACGCATCACTCACAGGCCTCGAGTTGTAAGCATTATATTTATGCCTTGTTTCAGCTACGTGCTGCGATATTGAATTTCGATTTTCATTTGATGAATAATATTTACTATAATATTGATCTTCAGCCATAGCTAAAAATTAAAACAAAATTATCTTAACTCATCAACATTACTATTTACTCAATAATTTACCATCAACTCGTTTTTGTTCGACTGCGGGTGGTTGTGAAGGATAAGGACAATTATCAAATTCCTAATTTGAATTAATTAAATAAATATTAAAACTGAGAAAAGTTACACGACAACTCTCTCATTTTCATTATTTTTCATTCTCTCACTTACATTATATGGCGGTGGACCGTGATAGGATGGTAATCCAATGTCTTCTTGTGTAGCAATACTCGGATCAGAAGACGCCTTAACCAACCGTCTGTCTCCGTACGCCGGTGTAATCGGTTCACTAGGGTTGCGATGATTAATATCGGTGGCTAAATCCAAATCGCTTTCAGGAGAAGATGCATAGCTTAATCGAGATGTCATTGGAAACAGAAAATCATCGGTAATCGGTTCTTCCGGCTGCAAAAAAATGTTAAAACACGATTTTTAATTTCTGTAAACAAAATTGGATTTTAAGGAAATTACCTTTGTTTCTGAAATCCAGATCGGTTGTTGCTGTTGCATCTCGATAACTTCTTTGATCTTTTTATACCAGGTATCGGCACTTGTTAATGTGACAGTAGCTGAAATAAATAATCAAAGCCGTATATTTTAAGAAAATATTTAAAAAAAAAAAAAGCAATTTACCGGTGAAAATATGCGACCATGTCTTTTCCAGTTTGACCATGTGGTCAAACAACTTCTTCGAGCTCTTTCCGGTGGATTTTGCAAGACGACTTCGTAAATCTTTAATTACGTGTTTGTTATCAGCTCGCATAAAGATGACGATGGGATAGAACTGCGCGTAATTCAATCTATCTACGGCATTAGGAGTGATGTCAACAACGGCGTGTTTCCCCTATTGTGAAAATAACATTAGCAATTTATACGTTATATTATATTAAATTTCATTTGCATACACGTTCGCTAATTTCTTTTATGGCACTAAGTCGCACAATAGCAGCAGATTTACTCTTTGGTGAATCGTCAAGATGGCTATCAAGTTCTTAAAAAAAAAAATTAATTACAAAAATTGTTTAAAAATGAAATTAAAAATTAATAATTAATACTTACGAGGTGACACGAATTTCGATGGACAATCTTTAAGCAGCTTATCTCTCGCTGCATCGGAGAGTGGTCCCAACAAAATAACTGGACGGGTAAAACCAGCTAAAAATTATTAATAAATAAATTAAAGACAAATTAATTATTACTGAGCAACCTAAAACTCACGATGTCTCAGTGTAATTCTTTCGTAAGACGGGAATTTAGAAGCAGAGTCCACTACAAAATTAAAAACAATTCAAATCAATACTTTACTTCATAAACGCACTAAAAATAAACATTTACTCAGCAATTTAGTTCGTCTTGCACTCCTCCTCTTAAAAAAACTTCCTCGACTTTCAGAAAACGACTCCTTTTTAGCCGAATTTGCTCTTTCAACCGCCAATTCTTCAGCTCTGTAAATAAAACAAAGTTAAACACTGTTCGACATTACATTTCACCTCACATTACCTGCTTTTATTAGGAATTATCCCTTTCTGAGTCTGCTGATTATTCCGACCGATTCGATACACTTGCCACGCTCCAACGACACCATTATACAACGTATCCACAACGTGAAACACATCACCAATACGAAAACTCAACTCCGATTTATTAACGTTATCGTAATTGAAATGCGTTCTGATATAAAATGAATCGCCAGCTTGGCTCGCGACTATGGCATCGTATTCCTCCCTTCGATACTGAACGATCAGATCGATTCTGTCTTGCAAATTCAGTAAATAAAGCACCGCTTCTTCTCTCGTCACGTCTTTCATGTCAAAGTTGTTAACCTTGACGAAATTAATGTCAAAAGCGCATTAATATTGATTGACATTCCAGCCATTATCTCTAACAGGAATCATCTCGTGCATACCTTCAAAATTTTATCGCCTGGTTGAAGACCTTGTAACGAAGCGGGACTTCCTGGTTGAACTGCAGTTACAAAGATTCCTGTCTGGTTTCCACCAGTCAGTCTAATACCAACACTCCCCTCTTTGAGAAAGGAAATGAAACGAGGATCTGGCCTAAAAAAAAAAAAAAAAAAAAATACGATATATATAAAATTTCACAAAAATAAAATCAATAAATTACACTTACAGTGGTAATTTGCCTCTTCTAGATAAAGGATCATCATCGTATAAATCTACCGTTAAAAAAAAAAAAAAAAAAAAAAATTAATCCGAAATTAAATTGTAAATAATTGCATTCTCATTCCTTTTATTCAGTTAACACCGCACCTGAATTTAAATGGCTTTGTGATAATGGAGTGGATGGCTGATTTAAATTCCCATCGTACTGAGGAGGCGGAGGTCTAGGTGGTGCTTCATCCTCTTCTGCGATTGTGCGAGAACGACTATGATTATGACCTTGGAGCAAAGGGGTCGCTGGTTGATCCAACTGACTCAGCGAAATATCCATCAACGGACCCCTGCTACGTCCACTCATCCTTTTGTAAAAGTTAAGCGCAAAACACATTAACATTACAAAGTCGTTTGTTTGGAAAATCATAATTCACCTGGTCAAGTTATTCTTATCCTCCGGAGGTGGAGGTGGCGACCGGTATTTGTCGCCCCTAATTGGCGGTTGTACGTACAGATTTTGATTAGAATAGTTTCTCATTTCGTTCACATCGCTGAAATTATGCATGTTATTGACCTCATCTAAGAAAATTGTTGAAAATAAATTAATTTTAACTTTAAAAAAAAAAAATAATAATAAATAAGAAAAGTTACTTTTAATAGGTGTTGTATTATCGTAGACATTTTGAGTATTTTCGTTGACGTTTTTCGCCACTTCGCGTCGCACGACCAACTGTAATTTCTCCTTGCAGTTGTCTATCAGCTTTTTGGCCTCCTTCAACGTTAAAGAATCGGTCACCGTACTATTGATCTACGATACCGATAATAATAAAAATAAAAATAAACACGAATCAAATTAAACACCACAAATTAAATTTTTACCTTCGTGATAATATCTCCTTCAGCAATTCCATTTGCCTCTTTCCCAATGACGTTTTTATTAGTGATTTCTTTAATAAATAGTTTACACCCAAGAACAATTCCAAAATCTGCAACATTGCAATCATTTAATTAAACTCAAACTTTAAATTTAAATACTGTATACAGTATTCTAAAATAAACAAGACTTGCCATCTTTCTTTTTATTCTTTGTAAGAGTAATTTTAAGCGTATGATAATCTTGTTGCGGTCCCGGCAGCACAACGCGGCGTTTAATTAGCTGGAAGAATACAAATCGAACTTGACTGGTCAGCCAATAAAATTTGATGTGATTTCATTCGATTTGACCTACCAAATGAACGGGAGAAGCACTATCTCTTAAAACCTGCACGGCTTTGGCGTAGTCAACATTTTCCAGCGACGTCCCATTGACAGTAATTACTCTGTCATTAATTCTACAAAAGACGGAACACGATCAATCAATTACAGCTTTCTCCCGAGCTGGCATCAAAGCCACTCACAGAAGTCGTCCTTCGGCAGGCCCGGCTTTAAGAACGTCGGAAATGGCAATGGCTGGGTCTCCATTACTGAAATGTGGATTATCCCTGCCTCCACTGACGGCAATGCCAAACCCATATCCAGGTACGCGATTTATTGAAACTGTATGATACTCCCAAACTGCTCGCTCGCCGTCCTGTCAATAAATAAAAAAGAAAAAAAAAATTAATACTTTGTCAGCAGTGTATCTTTCCTCCCTTAAAAGAGACTCCGTATCATCTGTTGACATGCATATGACATGTCTTTGGAACCACATTTCCTTGAACTAGCAATTTTTTTCTGCAAGCCAGTTAACGTTAAAAAAAAAAAAAAAAAAAAAAAAAATAGAAAAAAAATGCAAATATGAAAAAAAGTTGTGCTGACTTTAGTTGCTGTGCAAGCGAAGCGACTGCAAACCACAAACTCAAAGGACATCTGCTTTTGTCAGCCGGAAAATCATCAATGGGTGTTGACAAAGATTGAGGTGAAAACGTCCATTTTTATTTTACATTTTTTTTTTTAAATTTCAAAATGCATTCAACCCCGAAATATGACCTTTTAAAGAGCAATAAATAGTCTTAACCCACAACCGAAATAAAAAGTTTAACTCTTCATCTTTGGTTTGCATCTTTTCTCCGACTCGAAAGCGGATGAAATAGGAGAAGACATTAAGTCTGCACATAAATCAGATTCAATTCCTACGTCGACCTGCTCGTATATCAAACGTGGACAAGCGCTTTCCCCTCGTCTTTCATTACTATCAAACAAGCAGCAGAACTCATCCGACTAAAACTAAAATTCAAAATTCAAATTTCGCACTCCCAAATGAGAAAAAAAATCTTCCATTAACATAACGCAGCCATACCATTACGCCATCAAAGTGCGGTTTTCTCCTTTACGTACAGCTATTCAATATCGCTCTTCCTCGCATCGCATTCCCTTGTACCTCGGCGCAATATCCTCGTCCGCCCTCTTTCTTTTTTATTATTTCCGCCTGCGTCCTTATTAGTTCATAAAATAAGTGGTTACCGAAGCAAATATGGCTCAATGTCAAAATGAAACACGACGCTAACTTGACTTTTCGTCCGTCACGACTTCGAACAAGTGGAGAAATAACCGAAGCCGATCGCCATTCCTTAAATTGGCTCACTCCGCTCTATGAGAAACAGAGCGACGATACGATGAAGAAAAGATGAAAAACTACAATCCTCATAGGTTCTCGTCACCTGCAAAACTTGGCACAACACACCACTTTGAAATGATAATACGGAAAAAGAAAGGATATAAATTTTTCCGCTTTTTTTTTTTTTCTTCCTTCTCCAGAAGTTGCGAAATAAATAAAAAGTGTAATGTTTGTTGGATTTATTAGAGTTATATACAGGGCACGATTGGGAGGTCATCTGACATGATATTAATTTGCTTCATTTCCCCCAGGAGCCACGAACAAGGAATACATGAGTGGATATAAAAAGAGAGGAAGGTAGAACTAAGCTCACAAAGTTACCAACATGCTTTTGCCATTAGCTGCCAATGTCCTTCTCAGCAGCTTCCCGCCAGACCCACTAATCCTCACGTTATGGATCTATATGTGGATCTTAAAACGAGCAATATGTAATCTTTAACAAACCTCGTATTAATTCCCTCTTTTATTGATGGACAATTGTGAAAACTGGTTCTTGTGTTAACTATGTACATAAGTTAATTACTTTTTTTGACAAACAAACTTTTGTTCTCGACATCAAAACAAAGTTGTTTACTTACATATTTAGTGCTTGTGTTAGAGTTAATTTCGACAAACATTAGACTTATTAATTTTCATGCAATTTTTAGTAGAAGAATGTGTCTCTTCAAGATTATGTTGGCAGC
Source organism: Geophilus truncorum (assembly GCA_034695745.1). NCBI lineage: Eukaryota > Metazoa > Arthropoda > Chilopoda > Geophilomorpha > Geophilidae > Geophilus > Geophilus truncorum. Next base: position 11,005 of record JAQFZP010000584.1, read on the forward strand.
AGCACATTCGAGTACATTTCCCACAAGGCATTCAATGAATGTTACTCAGCACAATGATGTTAGGGGAATATCATATCAGACGTTATATCATAAAGAATGTATTAATTTTAGCACTTCGCAATGATGTCAAAAAACAATCACGTCACGACGAATCATAAAAATAAATCTTACCGCATATTAAAAAAAAAAAAAAAAACGTGTCATAAGAACAACATAAATTCAACTCCTTAACTTTTTAAATTGTGATTTGTAGTTACCGTACTGAGAAATTTCAGCCCCATAGTCGGGCACACTTTGATAAGCAATATTCCGCGACATTTGTACACAAAGCGGCGCAATTCGCCTGTAATAACGCGTTAAACCAGCGGACATTTGTAAAGAAATTAGTAATTAAAGCTATAAATAACTCACAATAAACATTACTTATAAAGAGCGCGTTTAATGTGAACGCAGAATGTCCTCGTGCAATTTCCTCCTACCCATAAAAAAAGCTTTAAATTTTCATCAAACCTAGCGCGTTGTACTGCATAGTGTATGTGTATTCTGGTAATCTCCCGCGGACCAAAGCATTCATAATCAATAATGCACAGACACTGCATGTGGCAGCGGTCGTAATGCAGGGACACAAAATGTTTAATAATGTTTATCTAACGAGACAAATCTAAATTACTATCAAATTTCTTCCCAAGTAATGCCAGATGCCAGCATCTTAAGCGCGAACGAGTCGTGGCTCGTGCAAGAAATTTAAACCCTTTATTTCCGGATTCGGGCAACGACAGAGTTCAAAACCTATACATACTAAATTACACTTTTTCATCACAATTGTCAACATTCCGTTCGCACCGTGCACACGAATCGTGTTCATTAAACTTTTACTGTGTGCAAAAGTTCGGTTTTTGCGACATTTACTTATTCATGGAGCCAAAGGATTTTAGTGCCATCCATTAAAATGATGAAAGGAGGGAAAAACTAAGCACTATTCAATTTCGGATGATAAATCAAAGCTCGGCATCGCCACAAACACATTACCACACCCAACAATTTCCACCTAAACCACCCATTGCATCTTTTAAATCAAATTTATAGATTGATTTTTTTGACATGGGGTAAACTTAAGAGACCACTTTATTAAATTGGATTTTAAAGACTCTTATGATGTCACGCAGTAGTTTCAGACGCGTCGTCTCGAGACACTTTTCTTTTGTTTCTTTCAACCCCTAAAAGTATAAGAATTCTTTATTATTTAATGCAAAAATTTTTATTTTTATTTAAATATACTCTTTCGGGGTGTATTCTTATTTGATGCACCGGTAAGGGAATATATTTAGAGTAAAAAGGAAAAAAATTCTGAAACTCTATTGCTTTGAGGAATAAGTGGGTGTGCATAAAAAAAATGAAGTATGATGAATTATTTAGTTGTTATACTGTATTCCCAATTTCGAGAAAAACAAAACTTCACTTTTGAAATCAATTTTTTTTTTTTATTTATTTACAAAATTCCTTTGCAATTTAAGACTTTTTTCTTCAAGGTGCAATTTTTTCCTCTCTTTTAAAACCTAATAAGAACATAAATAAGTTTTCCAACACTTCAATTTCATATTTCCGATTTTTATTTTTCGAGATTACATTACTCCCACTTGTCTTATTTTCGCCCGCATTAACACGCAAATTTCCCTTTTTCCTTAACTAATAAAGACCTAATTCAATTACAACTTAAAACTTTCTTTCCATCTAAGCTGTCATTTTAGAATTAAAAATTTTAAATCCATCAACCTCCTCCATTGATCCTATTTTTTCAACCGAAAAAAATGAGAAGAAAAGTTAATTTCCCACACTTCTCCATGTGTTTGTATTCGTAATTACAATATTTTATTAAACACAAGAGTAGTTTCGATCCTAAAAAAACACCACTAGAAGTTTTAAATTTAATTCCAGGCCTCTCATCGAATTAAAAGAAGCGCAAACGCCCGAGTTGTTTTTGGAAAAATACGCACTAACTTTCATATTTGTTTATTAAATCAAACTTACTTCTGCTCGAATTGCAATGACAAAAATACGGCTTGAGCCAAACATTCATTTTCCACCCGTTTTTTTATTTTTTCCATACGCGACACGACTAATAATTTAAACTCATTTTCTTGCATTTTTCCCCGAGTTATTGCAATTTATCTAATACCCACAAGATAAATAAATAAATTCGTAACTAAAACGCATCTTTTGAATCAATAATTTCCCCGAGGGATGAATTAAAGAGGCAGCGAAAAACCCTCCAATTTTTACATTAAAAATCAACTTCAACTATATAAAACACATAAAAAGTGTGTTTACACTTAATCAGAAAACAAATTTATCTTTCTCGATAACAAATAAAATTTATTTTCTCCCATTTTCCGAAGAGAAAAAAATAACGATCTGAAAGTAACGAAAAAATTGAGTGGAGAAAAAGTTATAAAATTGTGTTTTGTCACAAGTGGATTTCATTTCTATATGGGAGAAAAAGAAAAGGGATAAGAAAAAAGAAAAAATACATTTTGTGTGCTTGAGGGAGAAGAAAAAAGGAGTTGTGGGGAGGTCGGGGAGAAGGGTAACAAAACTGTACATTTGGGATTTTTTTAAAACTTGTACTTGTAGTATTTAATTCTTTTTTCATTCCAACAACTCCAACTAAAGCCGGAAGCAAAGCGGGATTTAATGAGTTCTTCCACGCAAATGGCACTGTTTTTCGACTCGCAATGACATTCTAAATGTCAATATTATTCAATCAATTAATTGATTGAATGAATCAAATAAAAGTAAGGGAAATTAAACCCTGTGATTCACAACACCTTTTTTTAAAAAAAACCTTACAACTTTAACGTTAGTTTTATTAGCTTTGGTACACTAGTGTCTACTGCAACGCCATAATTAAACCTACCGAAAAGAATGTTATGTAAAAAAATAAATAAAATTTCTTTACAGCCAACTTTCACCTTTTTAACACGCCTTAATAATAAGTTAGCACATGGAGTTGATAAAGCGCCGTAGAAAGCTATTTTACGGCAATGACGTGACGTCACACATTCCTATTTTTACCGTTACAAAACAAAAGCTCGATCGATGCATTGAAGCTATAAACCCAAATTTAAAACTTAAAAGATGAAGCTTACTGAGATTATCTCGAACTAATTGCTTATTAATTAAAACCTTTCAAGAAGGATGAGATAAGATAAGAAAAGATTGAAAAACTCAACTTTTTAAATCACTCCTCATAATCTTACAGACTTAATCTTTGATTAAATACAATCTCAACACCTGCAAAAAGATGTAACATATCGATTAAAATCCAAAATTTTAATAAGATAAAATACCCTAGGGTTATTCGAGATGCAGACAAAAATTAAAAAAAAATAACTCATCTTTACGGCAAAAACAATTTTTCACCTTTAGGATCATAAATACATCTGCTCGTCTGCTTTATTCCGGCTTAATAAGATCCCAAACCCATTTGTTGCCAATTTCTTGTCTGCTTTCCATCAAGTGTCAAAGGATTGCTGTATCGTGACTGCAACATCCAGAGCGAGCGAAGACAATCCACCTTAAAAAAGTTCATTATGGAAGTCTATGTGTTGGGAACTTAGGATTTACTTTAGTTTTTCAATAAGAAACGCATCAACCTATTTGTCTTCTCGTGACAGCTAAGTCTCGCATCAGACTCTGCAGACACTTGAGCCTACCTAACCCTTTCTTACTACGCCTCTGAAATACGAGAAGACACAATCCAATTCCAATCATCGCGTTCCCACAAATCACTCTTAAAACATCACAAACATCTGTTCTTCTTATCAAATTCAATTACGCAAACAAAAACTGGAAAGTATTATAACAATAACAACAACAAAAAAAATCTCATAAAATGTTTTCCACAATTTTCTAAAGTGATAAAAAAAAAATTCGTTAGAAAAATTCATCCTCATCTTTATCCAAAGCCGCATACTTGCAGACGCTGTACTTGCTTATTTTACGATATGGGCTTTTCTGTTGCGCATCCATCAACTACAGCAAAACTTTCCTTCCTTAATTTGCTTTCTTGCGTTTTTTTTCCATTCCAAACACTTTTTTCCCCTACACACATAAGCGCGAATCGCATTAAATTTTCACCTATTCTTCCCCGCCGTCTTTTACCTAATTTAGCACTAATTCTTAATTATACCCGTCATTTACACCATAAAAACCCGCTAATCAATGAATCTTAATTTACAAAATAAACTACATTTTTTTAAAAAAAATATTGCATAGTCTAATACAACCATAAGCTTCAAAAAATAAAAAAGTATTTAAAAAATTAACCCACGCATTAAACCATTTTTCATTCACTCACCATTCTTAATTTACATTTTTTTATTTATTTCACTAACAAAAAATTCTAAAAACTCATTAAAATTCATATCACGTCCAGAGTCCACCTTCAATTCGAACCAGCTGACAACTCTTCCGCTGTAATTTATGTGTTATTTCCCGCTGCGGGAGACAATACAATACATCTAAGCATCGAAAACATGCAACAATCTTACCGTCGGTAACACCTTCATCTCAGATGTCGACGCTGCAAAGCGCAAGTTGCAATGTCACCCTGCTGTCCCCAGAAAAGCCGGAGTCGGACCGGGTTAATTGCGATCGTAGTATGACCACAACAGGTGAAACAAACACGCCCACACCTGGCACGCGCCAAAACCAAGTGGCGCCGAGTAGAACACAACAGAGTGAAGCGGCTGAGAGGAAGAGGAAAGTCGATTCGCGCAAGGGATGGGATGGGATGGGATGGGATAGCGGGTGATTTATGGAACGAAAGCGGGTGAAATGTGAGGCACCGTCTTTTTCATATTCGAAACAGATAACAACTGTCACTTGCAGTAATTGTTTTTTATTCCGACCTCTTTTTTCCCCTCCTTTATTAATTTGTTTCGGCGGTCGCACTTCAAATTAAAATATGAAGAAAAAAAAATTTAAACCGAAAATAAATTATTTTTTGTTATTTCTATTCTGTATAATTAAAATTAAAACGCAACGTATCGTGTTGTTGTAGTAGTGGCAATGCCCCGTGACTGATCAATAAGCCTCGTTTTCATCGTTGTTGACTCAGTTTGACCTTTGAATGTCTTCTTAATCAAATTTCCGCACTTAACTCACATTCAGTAAAGAGAGTGATTTTCCCTTTACACCGCTGTGTCGCTGTTAAAAAACAATTTCCCTCTCGTCGTAACTTCACCTCAATTTAACTTCTCGGCGGTATAATCCGCGCTGTGCAGCCAGTAAAAGTGTAGGGGTCGCTCCAAATATGACTCATCTGGCGTCCACTAATGACGCCTGCTAAATCTCCCACTGTCACGAGGCATCGTGATCCCCGAGCCCACCAGCTTCAACTACTTAAAACCAGAACGAAGCTACAGTCGCTGAAGGACCCTTCGAGTCAAACGAAGAAAAACAAACATCGCAAAGAAGGAATTAAAGAAAAAAAAAAACTTGAGTTTGCAGCGTTAATATTAAATAAAGCGAACGGAATGAAATATTTATAATTTCACTCTTTGCGAAGTTTCACAAATTCCTCTCATGTTCTTCACTTTCAATTCCACTTGAGATGCAATTGTAATTTGTGCTTTGCACACGGCTTCAAATTGAATTATAAGCCATCCCATTTTGAAATCTGCCCTGACAATTTGCTAAGCTCGTTTATTGATCCTTATTTACCTTCCACAGACAGAGCACATCCTAATTATTGGACGAGAAGGGGAAAACTGTGAGGGTGGCTGGGTAAGAGTAATCATTTTTTTTTGTCACTCCTATCGTAGTGACATATTCCGATAAGAGTGTCTGTAGCCCCAGTGGATTGCCCTGATTAATTGCCGCTTCAAGCTACATTCTAATTACAACCTGGCTTGATATTGGAAACAAATCAAGTCAAACGTGACGACAAATGTCTCCAGCTATTCATACGTGCGTACGGACTTCTTCCGTTTAATTGCTCACATTGCTGAATCAATTGAAACAATACTTTATCCCCGCGGTGCATGGACCGTCAAATTCACCCATTTAGAAAAATCGAACGGTAAAATTATACCGGAAAAAAAATATAAAAATAAGAAAATCAATGGGTTATTACACGTTCGGTGCCTGAAATAGAATTACAGTAAATGCAATATAAAATAGAATGTCGTAACAGATAATAATATTCGAATTGCCACCTAGAGACGAAATTTCGTACTTGACAATTCCAATTTTAAAGATCAACTGAACCGAACTGTTTTATTATTAAGCTACACATCATAATCAAGCTACACATCATAATCGTTGTTAAATTATTTTTAAACACGTTAAATTTTGTAAAAAATAAAAACGATTGCAAAAAGTTGAGAGTTGTCGCGATTTACGACGTCACGAAGTCTGCTGCCCTGTAGCAAGAATTGCCTGCAATGCCTTCAGTGTTGTTCAGCTACAGATCCAGAATTTTAATCATGGAATTCTCTCTCGTGCGTCACAAACTAAGAATTCCTATAATGCATTTTCCTTTTGACATTCATTTTTCGCGCTCGTTTTATACAAAATTTATCACGTCTAAAAAGCATCTGGCAACGATTAGTTACTGTTTTCAACGCATAGATTCATTTTTTAAAATAAACCAGTTCAGTTCACTTGACCTTTAAGTTTATTGTTAATTAACAGTTAATTGGATTACTTCACTGCAAGTTCTCTTACAAACATCTCCATGAATAAAACTCTTTTTATAAAACTCTTTTTATTCCTTCATCTCATTACTTTCATTTTTTGATGCAAAACATTAAAAAAATATTTACACAAAATAAGTGTTTTCATTTCTAGAATTTGCAATGCAATGTTCATGCGGTTTTAATGGCTTGAAAACAACGCATTACACAATGTTCGCAGTACCTTAACAAAAAAAAAAAATCCTAATTGTAAACCGATATGTAAAATAGGCAACTCCAAGATAAAGCACTCTTTCTAAACCTATTGTCTTTATTCAACACCTTTTACTTAAAACTTTTTTAAAAAAATCTGCCTTACATTTGCGCGTTTATTTTATTAAGATTCATCACACACTCATTCAAAGTCCCATATTTTCCAAACACTAACCACATTTCCTTTTTTCTGCCCTACAGATTGCTGAACGTGAGAGTATCATTAGCGCACTCGTTTCTGGCCAGAGTCCAAGGGATTTCCATGAGGATTCCCATGCGGTTTTGCCCGTTCTGCTGCGAGTCCAGTTCGATGCTGCTTTTCATGCTTAGGAGAGTTAATTTGATGAGAAAGCAGAACCGGGGGCACAAGTGCCTTCAACTTGCAAGAGACCCTCTTTTCCTTTAATCGAAGTAAAATTTCACACCCATTCATTACATTATATCGTCCATTTATGACTGCGCGCTCTATTAATAACAAGCATAAAAAAAGACCTTTTAGATTTAGGTTGGAGCTCAAAAAAGGAGGAAAAAAGTCGATATGCAAGCAATAAATTTGTCTTTTCAAAGCTTTATGTTTATAACATTTCCATTACACCTAAAGATCCTTCTTTTAAAGAGAAACGTGTCAAACATCAATCACTATTTCCTCCCTCACACCTAAGAGTAACTCATACTTATTGTCTGAGGATCAAAACAAATAAATAAATAAATAAGAAGGAAACGGGAGAAAAAAGCTTTTAAGAAATGAATGAAATGAATCAGGCCAAAGCCTAATTAAGATTTGAGAGTCAACTTAACCTCGTTTGTTTCCCATTACAAATTCCATTTTAATAAACCTGGCTTTTAATCGAATCTTAATCTGATTATTTCTCAGGTTTCTATTTATTACAAGGGTCATATTGCAGCTATAAATAAACAACCTCTGAAATGTCAAAATATTTTTTTTCCTGCAAAACACCTTAAACTTCTATAAATCACAATTTTTTACATCTCAGATGATCTATAAGTTAATATAAATATCAAATAATAATCCTTTTCGTGCAAATTAATATATTTATACACTTTTGCATTCATTTATCACCGTTGAAAACTACAAATACGTTTTATACGGTCGAAGATCCAAACCAAGCATTTTTTTTCTTCTTCTTAAAATAAAAACGGTTAAAAGTTTGAAAAAAAGGAGAAAAGAGAAGAAACGGAGTGGTCATCAATCATAAATCTGACTTGCTCTTTTATTTTAGAATGTGGGAAAAAAAGAAAGGTATCATCGTGTTCTAAAGCGATGTAAAATGTGAATTTGATGTATAAATTTTCATTTCAAAGCACGAAAATCGCGATAATCTGAATAATACATGTACATTTAATGATGATAATAATAATTTCCAGGTCAGTCCATCGATCAAACCCGACCTCAATACGAAATGCAACTTATTAACCACGAGTATGAAAATGAATAAAGATCGAACGAGGCCCCGTCGTACCTCGGGAATCCGACCTGGCCAGAAGAATGTGAGCGCCTCTTATCGAAGTTCAATTTCATCATGTTGGGACCGGGGACTGATAAAACAATTTGAATAAGAATGCGAGGAACGCGGTCCTGATAGTGGCGACGAGCAGCATTCTCCTCTCCTTCACAACTGCACTGGAAGCAAGCAGTCGGCGGAGAAGAGATGAGCAGAGCAGAGCAGAGCAGAGCAAATCCCGAAATAACGGAAATGAATTTACAGTGTAATTAAAGCGGCACAAAACCGGCCTGTCTGACGCGGCGTTAAATCAGGAAATTGTACAATAAACGCAGCGAGGCGATCTTTCCTGGGCGACTCGACTAGAGGTGGATGATCGGGGTTGGAAGTGGGCGTGAAGAGGTGCAACAGCCATCTATCCATCCATCCATCCCGGTGCATTCCACTCGCTTCCCCTTTTCAGCAGGCGAGCAATTAATCGGAGAGGTGAAAATTGATGAAGCAAGGGAAAAGAGAGTAGAGTTGTGTGCTAATCTGCCCACTTTTATCTGCTTCGTTGCAGATGAGAGTGGGTTATGGAAAGGAAAGGAAAAAAGGAGTGGAGAGGTGTTGGAAAACGTTGCATCATCCATAGTTTCGCTGATGATGACTCATGGGAATAATGTTTCGCATTACGTGAATTTTGCATGCTAGAATAAACAAGAACGAAAGAAGGAAAAAAAGAAAGAAAAGAAAAAAAAAAAAAAAAAAAAAAGCGAAACACAAACAAAACTGTTAAATACTACATTCACCTCACAAACGCTCCAACAAGTCCGGATTTTTTTATTGCTTTGCACGTTATCAGGAATGGGACTATACACTTGAAAATGAGAGGGGAGAAAAAAAAGCGAAGAGGGATTTTATTGCTGCACAATCTCAGTTCTTTTATACACATTTTTGATTCTGTCATTAAACAACATTTTGCGCAACTGGCATTTTGTTTTTATTGCTCGCGACATGCAACGGTCTAGAATGTGTAACTAGTGTGGGAGTTACGATGAGTGCTTTCTCGGGGTGTTTACCTTCAGAAGAATCTGGATTTGGGTTGTTGTGTGTCAATCAACTTTGTCATTCTTTGAATGTTTTTACTTAACCCTGGAATTCTGGTTCTGATGTAAGTTGTTGTAACATTTTATAACACATTTTACGAATTCGAAATGACAAGAGAAGAGACAACAATAATTCCAATCAAAATCAGTTTTTTACTATATCTAATCTAATGACTCCAGAAATAGAATGTAAATCAAATACATTATTTAAAAAATAGCTCATTATAATTTAATTTTTTTTACAATAAAGCCTTGAATTCCTTCTCATATTAAAAAAAATATCTCTGTAAATAAAATTTCGTGACTAATAATAATTTTCACCTTTTCTGAAAGAGAAAGCAATTTTTTTTCCATGTCAAGGGGAAAATAATTAATTCCGTGCAAGGATAAACAGAAAATCCGGAAGAGATTGACTTGATTTGAACCTGAAACCACTCCTCTACCTTTCCCAAAAAAACATCAATTGAACATTTTTTAAAACAGCAGGAAAGTGCACCGTGCTCCTTGAACCAAACCTTTAGTTCCCATAAGGCCTCGCAAAAACAAATTTATTTAGAACTGCAATTAAGAAATCGATGATCAGTGAAGCATGAATGAGTGTTTCTTCTCCAGATGCCAATAAAAGAAGGCAACTTGTTCTCTAATTATTTCATCCTTACCATCATTATTCTAAGCCCCACATTTCATTTACTATACAGTCCCCTAAGCCTGAACATTATTTTCTTTATCTCTCACTAACAAAAAGAAAAATTCATTAGACTCTAATTGGTTCGCTAATCCCTAGCGAAATTCTTATGGGAAAAAATATAAGTGAAAAAACAGGAAAAAGCAGCTAAAATTACCCTTACTAAAAAAAAAAAAAAAAAAAGCATTTCCTTTAATTTCAAGAGATAAACTATACAATTCTAGATAAACAAAACACTAGATTGCTTCTAGCGGGGTAGAATTTCAAGTTAGAAAACGTGTTTGTGAAACAAGACGTACTGGTCTCATAAAAATGTCCAAACTTGGTCTTTCCATAATACCGACTTCGTGTCTACACGGCCATGCAAGCAATATATTGCCAACTATTTCTTGCGCACAGACACAAACAGTTGTTCTCTCGAGTGTGAAAGAGCGAATTCCTACGGAATTTTCTTCCACTTATTTCCCCTTTTTCTTTCTCTGGGCCTCACACGGATAATAGAACCGTCAGTTCATTTTTAATGCATCGCCAGTTACGTAGATGAAATAAAAATTCTTTGATTAACGATTTTTTTCTTTAAAAAAAATAAAACAACTTTTTTTTTTAACTCAAGAGAAGCCTGATAAGCGTAAATCAAAGCAAAGTCTTGCAGTCGGTGAGAGATCTCATCCTGTTTTTGCACTTTAATGGAAACCCACAAAAGTTGACAAGCACCGTGTAATTCCCTGCAAAACAACCATCAACCGGCCTCAATTTCCAGTAGTACAGGAGCTCACGGCTGCACTCGGTGCAATTGCATTCGCCTTCCCCTCTTTCTAGTTTCCAGGGAGGTGTGTGAGGGTCTGGGGATGGGGAAATAAGATGAGTAGCTCACTCCCAACAACTTGTGTTGAGCGAAGGTGAAAGCAACAAGTGCCTCTCACTTTAATCAAATTGTTGGTATTTTACAACGCTCGAAACCAGATAAAGTTAAAATCAACAAGGAATTATTCATCGAATTGTCTGCTGCGACATGTTGCTGCAATCTATTTCCTGTTTAGTTGATTTAATGACCAGCTAAGAGCATTATTGCATCATTGCTGATCCAGTGGTGATAAAGAAAATGAGCCAATACATAATGTATGAAAGCGAAATCTAAATTTGATATAAAAAGTCACATTCTGGCAAAGCAATTTACGTGGCGAAAAAGTGTTATTAAAAAAAGCAGTTTGTTTGAAAAATTACACCTGTGTAAAGAGACAGCATAAATTAAAGTGAAAAGAAATCCAATAATTCAGAAAATTCTTCGTTTCGCTCGTTACGACTCAAATTAGGCTTAATTTTTATCTCTAATTTTTATTAGTGCCATTCAAAGTAGCAGAAACACGTTTGAAATAAACATGAACTTTAAAGTTAAATTGCAAGAAAAGACGCCAGTAATTTCACAAAAGCTGCAATTCTGAAACCAGAGGTCGCAGAGAATACAACACGGATCCCTCTCAAGAAATGATTTCACTAAATTAAGTGGTTTAAAGGTCAATAGCAACAACACGGCAAACACACGCTTCAATTTCTTAAAGCAGACTGTTAAAAGCATTGTAAACAATTGTAAACCAAACCAAACCGCGCCGCGCCGCGTTGAAATTCGTAACCCAACCCAGAAGCAGGTTTAAATCATCATCTGATTGAGCGCGGATTAGCGCACGAGCAAATTTATTTTGATTCATGGAACGCAATAACCTGAGGCTTCGAGTTGGCAAACAAATCAATGCAATGTAAACCAACCGATTGCCCTTTCGAATTCGAGCAACAATATTCACCTTGAAAGAGAGCCAGACTTTTGTGGAGCCAGGCGTGCGTTGCGAAGAGCGAAAAATGTGGCCGTAAACTTTAATTTGGATAGAATTAACAATTTCACATGCACAATTTCCACAATTACCTTCTGATTAACTCCCGAAATGTCAGGCACCTGCGAATGGCAATGACCTCATGAATTTGCCTCGGAATGCAGGCCAGGCCCCTATGCATCCTCAGTGAACATGGATCTCTAGCCCCAAGGGAAGGAGTTGGAAAACACGAGATACAAGTAGTTGAGTAAAGCTAACCAAAAAATACTGTTGCTATTTCGAACCATTTTTCGCTCCAAGAAACAGTGCCTCGATATACTCAACTGAATTAATAAGTTTTGTATAAAGAAAACTAAACACTTATTAAAACTGAAGTATATTGTTACAGTGTTAATTAGTAATGGCATTTTTACGCCAGTAGAGATTTTGTATGAAATTAAATACCGTAGTCTAATTATTTGATTGTTTTGATTACTTCTATTTTTAGGCGTACCGGTAATAACTTGTCGTTTTTCAATGTGCAAAATATTGGAAAATAAAAATTCAAATGTTACCATAAAGATTTTTAAAGAATTCTAAAAATAAATTATTATTATTTTTTTAATTTCAAAGTTTTTTTTATGAATATTTCTACATAAAATACAAAAATTACTTAGATTTTTAAGTATTTCATCGAGTTTTAAGACTATCAGATCTTTTAGTGTTCTAAAATATCTGATATTAAGGTAATCTTTCAATTTCCACGCATTTCTAAACCCATCTACATCTTTGAAATTAAATAACAATTCATTCTAGCAGTAAATCGCACAGCGCACCAAACTTAATTTAATAAAACAATAACGCTTCATACCTTAACCTTTCCAACCACCATCTCCAACGACTAGAAAACCTAGTTTTAACCTCCCTTTATAATTGCTGTGCAATTTGATCACTTGGCTTTCACATAAACAAATAACTGAGATTCCAAACACGACTTTTCTGCTTCCCCTCCTTCGCCCACCCCATTTCCACCCCACTTCCACCCCCACACCCGAGCTCAAGTCCTTCATCCATCCAACCACCTGCCAACCTCATGGGAGTTTAAGAGAGGCAAGTTTTGTAGAGAAGGGCAGCTGTTTTATCGGAGCAATACAGACGAGAGAAGTTTCTGACCTACAGCTGAACATCAATTTTCGTTGCAAACAGGTCCCAATCGAATTCCACTCCCTTGTTGAATCTCTTTCCTCTCTCCATTGAATTTACAACTGAAAACACTAGAACTCGCGTGCACAATTCAATTTGACCCCACCCTTTTTCCTTTAAAATGCAAAATGCGGTTGCAAATGCGATTTTTTTCCCCTCTTCGCATCTCGTATCGCTTTCGTTTTAAAATCCAATTAAACACACAATTTGATTCCATTATCAGGACACTTAACTCGAGAACGATGATAATTGCCATCAAAACATTTTTAATTAAAAAAATTATATTTTTTTTCTTTTTTAACACCGAAGGCTTAAAGATGAGTTTTGGTTGAAAGTCGTAGAAAAAAAATCCACACCCAGAAAAATTGCCCAACCCCGTCTTTGTAAAATGACTTTTTCATTCATTTCACATCGAATCCACCCTTTGGCTACTCAAACCACGTCATCACTCGACATTTTTCATCAAGAAAAAAAAAAACCTTCAGGTAACTGAATCCCTTGAAATCACCGTTTTACAAAGAAAAAGGTAAACAGAAAACTCCAAACTTAGAAAAACAAACCCGAGTCGCCGAACACCACACCACATCAAAGAAATCCAATTTAAATACCAGAGTAAAGAATTACATATGGCCGCCACGAGTTGAGAAGGCAAAGTGCCCGACCTTGGAATGCGGCTTTTCGGACTCAAATCACGACTCAAAAGTCGAGTTAATCCCGAGCGAAACTCTTTGGCATCTTAAAAAGAGGCCAGATTCGCTCGACTCACTCACCCTAACGTCTTGATCCAAGTTGGGCATATTCCTAGGCGAAGGCGACGCGTGCAGACAGCACTCGAGCGGGGATAAGTCCGGGCTAAGCCTATCCATCTTCAACTCAAGGCCATGGGGCGACTGGCCTCGTGGCAACAAATCTACTGGAGCTCCAACCTGGCGTACTACTCTCCTGCTGACCGAATATTCTCGGCCGAGTGAGCCAATCGACGCCACCAGGCCACCTGTTGCCCCAGGCCAAGGGAGCGAAACCGCCTCAAACTTGGCGGAATTTCTCGGGTTTCAACTTTATGTTTGTTCCTAGAGTCATCTTGCGAATATTGGGTCAACTAAAGCGAGTAAAAACTGATACCAAATCATTTGAAACTCGTAGATAAACTTTATAAATTTCTACACTTTGGTTTTAAGTGCCAATATTTTTTTTTTTTTTATGTAATGGGGCCATTTTGAAAGGATTAAAGGCGTTTTAAATCCTTCAAGAATGCACACCTGAGTTTATTAGACATTATTAAAGTCAAGGTAAGAGTTTGTAAATGTTTGTCAGAGATTTTTGAATTTTTTTTTTAAAGTTTAAAATTTAAATTATGAAAGCAGAATTAAATAAAAGTATTGTTTTGCATATTTTTAACTAGAATTTTACTGAAATTTTATTGAAATTGTTATTTCTGCTACTATTCAAACGAAACTGGCTTTTTAATCTCATTTTTTTTTTTGCCAAAAATAGGACAATCAAAGCATTTTTATGCACCGAGCGAAACATAAATACCATTATTTCCTCTAATAACTTTTGGAAATTACAAATTTCAAGGCTTAATTTTATTTCAAACTTTTTCTCCCAAGTATAAAATTATTCAGCTTAGAACTAATTGCAAAAAAAAAAAAAAAAAGCAATTTAATCTGATTTCAAACTGCTCATAATCAGACATCAACATTACAATGACACCAACACTTTCACTTTCACTGACATTCTGCTTTAATAAATCTATTAAACATTTCTTCATTCATTTCTAAGTCAAAACCACTCAGCCTTATTCAAAGATTAAACTACGTATAATTCTTAACCTGCATACCCAGATTCGCACAGTTAAAGAAATAATTCTTCCCATTAAGAATTAATTAGGTATTAAGCTATCGTAATTAATTAATGCAGGTCATTGATGTTATCTTCCTCGCAAGGCATGTAAAATTATTCTACATGCAATAACTTAATAACAGAATGTGCTTGTTTTTAAAGAAAAAGTTAATTTCGGCTAAAGCTAAAATGCGGTAAATTTTAAAGTTCGTGTTTGCGCATTAACGGGCAAATATTTAACTCTTTTAATAAACCGTTAGAAACAGTAATATATTTCAAACGCAGACCTAATCCATTATCTCACACAACACGAGTCTAAACTTAGCAGTTAATATTTTCAAATCATGGAAAACACTTTGGAATTTTTCAAGTAATTGCTTTCCCTTCATACGTACGAAGCAATCAATTTCTGCTTCCATTCCATTTTGAAACAATGATTTATGTCAACACATTGAAATGCATTCCACTGGAAACCAATGCGGTCGCTAAAACACTTTCGACTCGATCCCACAAATTTTAATTAATAATATCCGAAGGTAATTTGCCTATAACCTACTTTTATTATGTACATGTAATTTTTTTTTCCCCAATTGGTACATCGTATGTGATTTTTATATTACTTTTGAGAAGAAAACAAGTATATAGATGTGTTTATCGTTCTCATTCCATCGATCACATACCAATTCATTAAGAGATATCCACGGTTGCACTCACTCATCTGGAGGAACTAATGATGATTGTTGACGCATTTTTGTTCGCAGTGTATAAAAGCGATATTGACTCTAGTAACTTTATATGTATTATATTATATTATTATATTACTGATTGCTATGTCATATAAACAGACTATAAAAACATAATTTTACAACTTAAATTATATAACATTTTTTTTAAAAAACTCAATTATAATAAGAGTTGTTCTATTATTAAAATTAAATCCAACATTTATGTTACATTTTCACTTAATTACACCGCCATATACTACACTAATGAAAAAAACATCACATTCACAAACATGATTACCTTCCTTTTAACCCTTTGAACCCTGACACGCACGTGCCCTCCGTCTTTTCTATGTCTTTTCAATTGGCTGCTGGATTTTGAATGTCGTCTTTTCTTTTTCGGGGGAACAGCACAAGCGCCTTTAAAATGCCACATCCTCCAAGAGCAGTGAGAAATTCACTTAACTTGATCAATCATGAGAAGACATGCAACTGGTTCATTTTACTTTACAATGACGTGCAACTTTATCAACTGTGCCTGTCTGTGATCAGTACGCCCAAACTCTAATCCAATCAGGACGTAAGACTCCAGAGAACAATTTGTTTCCATCAATTTTTTTCAACTTCTTGCTAATCAATCATTGAGTTTTAGCAATCCAAACTTGTTTATGCAACATTCATTTAGCTTGTGCAACTTTTGGCGACCGAATTTCATCATTTCATTCAAATGTTAAATTAGCTGCTTATTAAATTGTTATCTACATTCAAACCGTTTGCGGTCGTAAAATATCTAATTTCACCATTTGACTAACGCATTAAATTCACAGTTTGAAACCGCTGTGTGGATGATTGAAATAACAGTGCAAACTTGCACAAGCCACATCTTTTACGGCTTAACTCGGTTTAAGCACTAAATGACAGTTTATTAGTTACTTTAGGTTAGTCCCGTGCTCGTGCTCTTGATTATGCATTAATTAAATTTCCCTCGCCATCGAAACCCAAAACAATTCCATTATTTACATTTTACAGTCCCTAGAAACCTATTTCTTTTTCTAACACGTCGGAAAAATCTTGCTAGCCAAAAGAGAATTTAAATTTTAAACGTTTTGAATTTTTATTAACGTTTACCACCGCCACTGCACCATTTAAGGAAATCAGTCGTCGAATTGTTTACCTTGCATAAAAAAACTATCCAACCGGTATTATAAGAATACCGTATACTAAACATTTCAAACATTTTATTAAAAATTCATAGGGTAAATGTCTTTAATAGATTTAATTCTCAACCTGCTTTGATTTGAAGTTGAAAATTGATTAGGTAGTTTTGCCATAGGAGCAAACAATCACTTTCTGAAGCAATAGACTCTTGAATCGCGTTAATATTTAATGCGTTCAACATCGATTTGGGGCGAACTCAAGAAACTTGTACTGAAATAGCAATTGGATTTAAAGTTTCTCGGCTGCACACATATGCATTAATTCTTAAATCTCACAGTATACGTTACATCAATAATAAATACAGACCAGTGTTTGTATTTGAAAATTCTCTTTTAAATTTATAGTGTGTAAAATAGAAATAAATGTTTTAAAAACTTTGTTCTTTCACTTTGTTTGTTTAGGTAAAAGTTAAAAATCTGGAAACTCCTAAGTTCAAAGTTCAGTAAGAGCTGTGAGATTTTATGGAAGACAGATCGACAATACCCTACATCATTTCTTCATCTCCTGAGATTGCGAAAAATAATATAGGGTGATGTTGATTTGACCTCGGTTGTTATTTATTGTTTTTTTTTTGTTTTTACTTTTTCCTCAACAACTTTCGGAGTTGCACTCAAAAAATTTCAACCGCTACATTTACAGGCTTTTATTTTTTTAATGTTTATGGATTTTTATATTTTGAGTTTAAAGAGAGTGATAAGAGTTTTTTTTTACTGAAGTTTGTTTTTCACATGTGTTATGTAAGATTAGCGTGACATTTAATCTAAATAGTTCTGTAGATAATAAGTAATTGTACGTAAATAAGTTTCAAGATAACAAATGACAACATTATCAGTCACGATTTAACACGAAACTTACCGTTACATCGACCCTTGAAGCTGTCAAGCAGCTTTAAAAAATACAAAAATAATTTATAATCCCAAAAATAATTGAAATGTACACATACCTCGTCTTCATCATCTTCAACAATCTCAGGTTTGCTTTGAACTCTCCTTATGGGTGAATTTCTAGCACCGAATTCTTGTAAGGTCGGACTAGTTCGACTTAACCGACTTATACTTTGCCTAAATTTAAACAAATAAAAATTTATATAATGTGAAATTTCCAATTTTTTTAAAAATAATTTTTGACAAAATGCACCTGTTGTTTGACACCAAACTATCCAGATTTGCAAGTGCTCGATCTCTTTCATCTTTCATTTCAGTATAACGATACCAAGCATCGTCTCTGTCCTTAACAGCCTGTGCTTTTTCTCTTAAAACTGCATCTCTCTCTTTTAAAGCGAGTTCAAAGCCCATTTTTAATGCCTGGGAGGGCGCTTTGTCTTCGTGACGACCACCTGTGAAATAACACAAAAAATGAGTTAAAAAAAACGCAACAAAGAACGAATTTTTTAAAACATTCTACTCAAAAATTATTCCCAATCAGTTTGAAGTTATTTTTAACCATTTCCTTACTTATAAATTCAAAATGGGTGAAAATTACGTAATTACGGGCAATGACTCACAGTTGTTTACTAATTATTTAAACTCACATGGTTGTGCACATGGCAGTGAACGACATGACAACCAAACATTTGTTTTGGAAAGAAAAATGTGAATAAATTACCTGTCTTGGTCACACCATATCGATTTGTAAAATGCGGTGACAAGCGTTCTAGTTTTCTGTAAACTTCTTGAAAAGCCCATAAATCTTTTTTCGATAAGAAGTCCAAAAAAGTTTCAGTTCTCAACGCGACGTTACTTTCGCGTAAAATCACTGCTTCTTCTTCTTTGCTGAACACGCCCTTCTGCACCAACTCGGGAAGAAAGTGGAGAATATTAACATCACGAGTTAGTGATTCTTTATACCGCTCTAACAACAACGAAGCGGGCGAAGTAGGCGCCATTTTGGACGCTCCTCGGCCTAATAAAGCTGCGATGTCGAAGGTCACTGTGTCAACGCACTTGCACTATGAGCTGGATATGAGAATATGCGAGTGAATAAATTCAAATCTGTAGCTTGAGTGTAATTGTTTCATTTCCAACGAATTGAACTCGTAGACAGCAACAATTGGGATGATATCTAAGGAAACAACAAATAAACAACAATAAAATTAATTCCAATTGTTTTATAAAAATTGAAATTTTTGTTAAATTATACACATTCGTTTATCAACTCATTTTATCCTCTTCTTCCAAGTTTTTACATATTTAATTTTACCATTTTCATATTTTGATTGCATATTGAGAATCTGTGAATTCCATGCGAGTCTCCGTAGAGCTATTTTTGACTTCCGGTTATGCGCAGCATTCTAAATTTTAGGAAGGTTTCTAAGTAATGGAAGAATACGCACGTGAGCCATGGTAAGAAATGAATTCGTAAAATTATACTTGATTTTTATTTATATTTTAAAATAAGTGAGAAAAAATTTCATAAAGTCTACCTTTGAATGTAAATTAATTTATAAAATTTACACAAATAAAAGGAGTGTTTCAAGCTCAGTAAAAGCCGGTAGGCCTAAGTGTGGATGATGAAATAAGAGCGTTGGGGATATGATAACTAAATGATGAAAATGTGATACATTTTTATTTGTGATTTCAGTCCATGGAGAATAGTAGACGATTGCGGTGGAGCCTTTACAATGGGAGCCATTGGAGGCGCAATATTTCAAAGTATAAAAGGGTTCAGAAATGCCCCTAAGGTAACGCTAAATATATGGTAAATTTCAAAAATATTAATAAATGACTTTTTGTCTTTATAGGGAATAAACAAGAGCCTTTTAGGCAGTTTAGTTGCAGTTAAAGAAAGAGCTCCCATAGTTGGCGGTAAAAATTTCAATTTTTTTATTTTTTGACAGTTTTCAAAGCTTAGATGTTAAAAAATTATTATTTCAGGTAATTTTGCCGTCTGGGGAGGTTTATTCTCCACAATAGACTGTACATTAGTGCATATACGAAAGAAAGAAGATCCTTGGAACACGATTACTAGTGGTGCAGCAACTGGTGCCATTTTAGCAGTCAGAAGTAATTGTTTTTGTGTTATTTACAATTGAAAACATTATTAAAAGTGTTATTTTTTTATTAAGGTGGCGCAGGTGCCATGGTAGGTTCGGCTATAATTGGTGGCGTTCTATTAGCCTTGATAGAAGGCGTTGGTATTCTATTCACGCGATTTTCAGCCGAACAATTTAAACCTAGTAATATATAAATTATAAATGAGTAAATTGGAAGTTTCTAAATAACAATTTTTCAATTTTTTTTTTCAGTAAACCCACAAATTGATGATCCATCTCAATTATCATCTAGGGACATGCCGGGTTTTAAACCTCCGCAATATCAATAAAAACTGTTATTTTTTATTTTTTTTTTGTGTTATTTTGAAAATTTGGTTTGAAATTTTTACTAACGGTAGTTAAGATGTTTTCGACCATGTTTATTTGTCAGTCAATATTAATTTCAGAGTTTATTGATCGTACGTGAAGGAGTTGTTAATTTAAAACCAGCCATGTAAATAAAGCCGCAAAACCAGAAGAATAAATCTGCTGTAAGTTCTAGTATGCTGCAGTCAATTGAAAGTTAATAGAAGGAATGCGAAATAAGTGGTGCAAAATAGTTGTAAATACTCTCAGTAATAATAAACATTTGTGCAAAATTATTTACTTTAATCATTTTTTCGTATCATAAATTAAGAAGTATATGATAGATCGAATAATGTAAAAAAAACAATAAAAGCTGTTTTTTAGAGTGACAATAACGCAAAACTTGATTGAAATTATCTATATTAATTATTGTAAAACTTTAAATACTGTTATTGCAGTGACGTTCTTGCAAGTGGTCCCATGGTGTAATGGTTAGCACTCTGGACTCTGAAT
>JAQFZP010000585.1:0-31783 GCA_034695745.1 Geophilus truncorum
CCCGTCCATTTCATCTAATCTGCATAAAAACTCCGCAGGGGCAATTGGGAACCGACATTCAACTACCAACAAATCAACAAAAATCCAATAAAAACCAAACACCATCCCACCAACATTTTCAAAACCCAAAATCCTTCTAAAACCCATCGAAAAACCCTCAATAAAACACCAAAACTCGCAACAACACCTATAAACCTAATTTTTCCAGTTCCCAACTTCCCCTTCATTTCGCCTCTTTCTCTCGGTCGCGTCAAAATGGCTACCAGACCGAGCTACCCGATGCCAGGCCCAGGAAATCCACCGCCACCGCAGCAGAGATTTCCTGCTCCTGGCCCTCCCATGAGGCACTATAATCAATCCGGATATCCAGTAAGTGTTTTGAATTGCCTTTCAACTCGGTTGTCATTCAGCCGGAGTCAAAACATCGCCGTGCTCCGTGGCCCTCGTCTTCGATCCGGATCCGCACACCCGGCGCATCCGAGCCCATAAGAGCGTTTGTCGATTGGTTCATTTTTTCACCTATTTAAATTTTTTCAATTTTAATATCCGACCCATCCTCCTCGCCCATCAGGAGAAGGCACCTCGACCTCAACCGAGCATCTTGGCCTCCATGATGCGGTTTGGCCTTTTGATCTCCCCGGTGCCAAAGGATTAGCACAATGGATTCCGTACTAATTTCGCTTTTTCAATCTTTTCTCTCGGGGTTTTATGCTGGGTGTGGGTTTGTTTAGGCATTTTTAGGGTGTTTTCAAATTGGTTTTGTGGTTTTTGATTGGAATTTTCAATTTTTCCTTGCTTTTGATTCTGCATTTCGAAGAGTGATCAGTGAGATTTTGGGTTTTTATGTTGAAGTTTTGGGTTTTAATTATTTTTAAATGGGTTTTTTTTTTTTTTTTTTCTGGTATCTGTGATTTGTTTAAGTTTTGAAATTTTTTTAATTTAAGGTCAGTGAGATTTTGGGTTTTTTATTTAAATTTTAATTTCTTTTTGGTGTCACTGATTTGTTTGAGTTTTGAAATATTTTTGGTTTGATTTTTTAATTTTTAGATGCAACAGCGACCGGCTTATCCCAACATGAACGTGGTGACTCCAGGTCGCATGCCGCCAGTGCAAGTCCAGGGAAGCCCGGTTATGGTTCATCCGTACCAAGGAAGACTTCCAAACGTTCCACCAACATCAATGACTGTCGATCCGTCGAGGAAAAGACCAATGGATGCCAGACAACCGCCGCCTAAAAGGTATTTTTACTTTCTAAATTAAAAAAAAAAATTAAATCGAATTGAGAAAATTGGAATTTTCTTTCTAACAAAGTGAAAGAACGTTGATGTTTATTGTTACTTTTACCAATGTTTTTTCAATCCCCTTAGCAACAAGAAAAAGAAAAAGATGGCCGACAAGATTTTACCTCAAAAGGTAGTGGAAGAAGTGGATGGAAGATAAAGATTTCTTAATGTCTTAATTTTAGGTTCGTGATCTTGTGCCCGAGTCGCAAGCGTACATGGATTTGTTGGCTTTCGAGCGCAAGTTGGACGCGACGATCATGCGCAAACAACTGGACATTCAAGAGTCGCTCAAGAGACCGATGAAGCAGAAAAGAAAGTTGAGGATTTTTATATCGAATACATTTTATGCGGCCAAACCAGAAGGAGAAGTGAGAAGTTGGTTTTAAAGTTTGTTGTGATGTGAATTATTAAGTTTTTTCGTGATTTTAGGATGGGGAAGAAGGAACTGTTGCTTCGTGGGAGTTGAGAGTCGAAGGGAGATTGTTGGATGATGTAAGATGAGCTTTGGCTTTTTGTTTGTGTGTTTTTGAAATTAATTTTTTGTTTTTTGTTTTTAGCCGGCGGTGTCGAAAAATGACCCGAATAAAGTGAAACGGAAATTTTCTTCTTTCTTCAAGAGTCTGGTTATTGAGTTGGATAAAGACTTATACGGGCCTGATAACCATCTGGTCGAGGTGTGGAAAGTTATTAGTAATAAGTTGAGATAGGAATGTGACTGATATTGTTACTTGTATCGTAAATCGCACTACTTTTTTCTCTGTGGTGTTGATATCGTATTAACAGTACTTTTTTTTAGTAATGTCAATCACTGACAATACTGTCCTCAAACACAATGGCTAAAAATCCTTCAACAAATGTTTAAAAAATATTAATAAACATAAGAGTATGGTAAAAACTTTCATATAGAAATTTCTAAGGATAGTTAGTAAAAGTTTCCAAAAAATGAGAGAAGCAAAAATATCAAAAGTCTCTGCTACAGTAAAATTCTGGCTATAATCTTGTTTTTTTTTTTTTTTTCAAAATTAACGATTTCATTACAAATATTGTAATGAAAATTTTATACAGTACCTATTACGTGAGAAAACTAACGATAACGTTAGTTGAAACTTCCGTAAAAATTAGGCTAAAAATAAAAGAATTCTTAAAACAACTGAAAATCATTATTTAGCTAAAAATTATTATAAAAATAGTTTTTAATTCACTTTTAAAAAACCCAATTTAAAATTTAACATTCAGTTTATAACATTTGCATTAAAAAAAACTGAAAAATTAAAACTCACTAATTCCTATTATATCTTTCACCTAGTGGCACCGAACCCCGAACACACAAGAAACAGATGGTTTTCAAGTTAAAAGGCCTGGAGACAAAAATGTTCGTTGCACCATTCTGCTCCTGTTAGACTACCAAGTAAATCTAATAAATTTTCATTTTATAAATATTTTTTTTACCTTTTTTAACTACTATCATTATTCATCAAACAGCCTTTACAGTACAAACTGGACCCATGTCTTGCCCGACTGTTAGGTGTCCACACCCAAACCCGCCCAGTGATCATAACAGCCTTGTGGCAATACATAAAAACCCACAAACTGCAGGACCCGCACGAACGCGAATACATTGTTTGTGATAAATATTTGGAACGTATCTTTCAATGTCCGCGAATGAAATTCGCCGAGATTCCACAACGTCTCAATCAATTATTACATCCCCCGGAACCAATCGTCATCAACCATCTCATCAGGTTTTATTAAAAACCAAAAAAAAAATTTAAAAAATTTCAAGAATTTTTTAATTTTTTTTAATTTTTCAGTGTCGAAGGACCCGACCAGAAGAAAACTGCTTGTTATGATATTGATGTGGAAGTGGTAAGCTCCCAGGTGTGGCTTTTAATTAATTAGGCATTGGTGCAGGAAATATAAAATAATTATTTTTTAATTTTTTTAAATATTTTTGTTTGGGTGTTTTTTTAAATTAAATCCAAAATTTTAAAATGTTTTCTTTATTTCTAGGACGACACATTGAAGACTCAAATGAGTAATTTCCTACTTTCAACCGCTAATCAACAGGAAATTCAATCTTTAGACAACAAGGTAACATGATTTATCACACCGAAAATCAATTGTGGTTCTGATCGATAATTTTTTTCCCCCTTTTTAATCATTTTCCAGATCCACGAAACTGTGGAGACCATCAATCAATTGAAGACGCATCGCGAGTTCTTCCTCAGCTTTGCCAAAGATCCGCAGCAATTTATCAACAAGTGGCTAATTTCCCAAACTCGGGACCTAAAGGTGATTGTCGATAAGACCTAGTGCGATGAAAGATTAATTGTTTTTCTTCTCGTGTTTAATTATCAGACGATGACGGACGTGGTCGGAAATCCCGAAGAGGAACGACATGCTGAGTTCTATTACCAACCTTGGGCTCAGGAAGCAGTTTGCCGATATTTCTACAGCAAAGTAAGTCATTTATAAAAATTTAAGGAAGGAAATCGAAAATACTATTTTGTTTATTTCACAATATTACCGTCAGATGGCGGTGCTAATGTCGATAAATGTTTTTTTTTACTTTTAACTTTAATGAAAGTTTTAAATTTTGGTGTAAAAAAAACATTTACAGATATTAAGAATAGTTTTTCGTGAGATTGTTAAAACTCACCTATTTTATCGCTTTCTTTCTCCAGGTGCAACAAAAGCGAGCAGAGTTGGAACAAGCGCTTGGAATTCGCAATAATTAAAAATCATATTTAAGAATTTTGTTTTCATTTACATAAAACGTGAATAAAGGCGTTTTAGCAAACTTCTCTTCTATTTCTTCAACTTTTTTAATTCACTCAATCAATATTTACGTTGGAAATTGGAATTAAATGCGAATTTAATTAAAAGGTGTTTTCTTGGAGTGAAGCAGATGCAAATTGAAATATTTAACACGCATCGCTGATACGCGGAGTAAATGTTGACACAAGGCGATTCGAATTTATTGAACATGGCATTTGTCATGGGAGTTTTGACTCGAAAGGACGAGTGTTATGGAGATAACATATATACCGGTACTTATCTTTTGTTTGCAAACCTTGAGTGAAAAGGAATTTAATTACGGAAGTGCAGTAGGAATTTGAGCTGCTCTTCGTCTGATTCAAACCGTTCCAAAAATCATAGTAGAGCGAGCACATAATTCATTAGACAGCTCGTGCTCTAGTCTGTAAAAATCAATTAATTCCTCGTTTTAAAGAAGAAGTGATCCCTCGAGAAAAAGAGAAAAAAGATTTAAAGAAAAGTGGAAAGAGGAGATAAACAAAAACAGGATTCAAGTTGCTTGTTATTGCGGATGATTCACGTCCCTAGGTAACTATTTGCTTTTTAATTTTTTTTTAATTTTTTTTTGCAAAGTAGAACTCCCAATTAAATGGCAAATGATTTTTTTTTAAATATGTGGGGTTGATTGAAGGAGATTGTGATCAATAGTAAATACAATGAAATGTTTTTTTAATTAAAATATATTTTTTTTTTTTTAATTTCTTGTTTTTAAAAATTAAAGTGGTACTGGAAATTGATGAAATAAATTTAGTGTTAGATAAGATTTTTGCAAGATATGTTAATATCAGAAGTAAATAATAAGATAGAAGTATGATTGCGCCAGATGAAGCAAATTCGAGGTTCGTTGTATTAGTTTTTCTCACTAGGGCGTGTGCAAACGTGAATTTTTCAGTACTAGAATTGGCCGAAGTGATTTGATGAGTTTCCACTAATGAATAATTGAGTTTTGGAAATTTGGCAGAATTTAAAAGTGTGTACTGTATTACACTTCTATCTTTAGTATCTTCTGATATTTAGAAATTCTTGTCAAGAAACTTCAAATTTGAAATAGTAAAATCAAAATAGAACTTTAAAATGCAACGTTACCGGTATGAAAGATTTAGAAGCTAGCTTTTTTGTAGTTTATTTTTTTCTATTTCCGAATTTTTGCAATTTTAAACCTCAGCCCTGCACTTTGCATATTGAAATTCTTTAGTTTACTTTTCCTTTTTTCAAAATTTAAAATAAAAAATTCCATATACAGATGTTTGACTTAAAGCTAAAACCTGTGCAGCAATACAAAAAACAACAACAAACCAAAAAAAGTAAAAATCATCAAAAAAAAAAAAAAAAAAAAAAACTTTAAAAATCAAAATCATCAAAAATGAACAACCTTAAAAACCTTAATAAAATCTCAAACTTCTTTTAATACACCTTCAATCAAAGATCCATAACAATACACAACCTAGACACATCTACAAACAAACCAGTGCACAAAGTGCAATAAAAACCCAAAAAAAAAACAATAATGGCATTCAATATCTTAGTTTTCAAAACTTTTGTAGTTTTTGAAAATTATTTTTCTTCACATTTGTGTATCAAAAACTAAGCTATTGAATTCCACTAAAGGCAATATTATATATAAAACCTCCATTCCACCCCCAAAACTCAAAACTCCTTCAAAAATTTTTTCACACACACACACTTGCACACACTCACACAGTGGCTATACGATGGTGATCTTTATTTATAAATTTCTTTTAATAGTTTTATATATATATAACAATATATCTCATGTTTTTAATATCTCCTTTCGTCAAGAGGCATTTCGAGTCTCGAATATAATCCCAGCTGCATTCTCACACGTCATCGTGCGCACATTCCACCAAGCTGACTCTGTCGTCGTCGCTCTGGAAAGCGCACCGATGCGCAGGACTGACGCCGCGACTGCACGTGCTCAACGCCGGAGGGCTCGAGCTGCGCGCACTCGACGGCGACGTCAACGACAACGACGTGGTGTCGTCCGCAGCTCGCGAAGTCATGCTTCGAATGTCGGCCACGAGATTCGACAAGAGCATCGCTCCCCGCTCGGAAGAGGGTGCCGTCGAGACGTCACCCTCTGACGGCGAGGCGAGGGAGCTGAGTGCGCGGTGGCTACTCGGAGTTGTGGCCACTGGAGGCGAGCTCGGTGTCAGATGAAGGCTGCTCACGTCTGTAGGTGTGTAGGCGCTCATGATTGAACCAGGTGTTGACAAGTTCGAAGTCGCACAGGCCCCTGGTGGTGCCAGATAAGAGAAGAAGAATTATTAAAAAGATTGATGATTAAACGTTAATGGTGTTTTAAGGCGCAGTTAGATGTGTGTTTTTATGGCTGAAATTTGTTTGCAATTATGGTTTTATCGGGAGATCTAAATGGGTGCCGTTTTGAAGTATTAATTAAAGTCAGTCGGAAGTGTTAGTATTTTCTCTGGGGGAAAGATTATAGGATTCTGTAAGAAAATAGGGTTATAGTTCAAACTCCCCCCCCCCCATACAACGACGTTGTCCAAAATCAGATTTTCTCAATTTTGTTTAATTTAAAAAAAAATCGGTACCGGTATTGAAATTTTCGAGGTTCTCAGAACCGGAAGTTTGTTTCTAGCAAAATTTGGCCGTAAATAGCCATCACATGACATAATAAACAGCCAATTACGATATCACGTAAAAGACAATCGTTATTCCGTAGTCGAAATTTCGTTATACAGTACTGGAAAAACTCGATATAACGAAGGATTTATTATAACGAGATCTGATACATCAAAAACTCGTTATAAGAATTGTTTTCAGTCCTTTGAGTTTCGTTATAACGGGATTTGACTGTATTTAATTGTCTTTCTATAGATTTTACTATAAGTCTATAACTATCAGTAAAATCAATGAAATTCTATGACATTTTTATAGATTCGAGTCGATTTGAAACCATAGTTTCGTTCGTTAGCTTTAAATGCCTTAAACCACCATAAAAATAATTACAATAATGAGAAACAGCGATTAATTATCATTTTATTAAAATGTAATCAAGCTCAATTTGATTCCTCAACACCAAATCCCGATTCCTAATTCAGGCGCAACTACCAAATTACTTCGCACGTACTTTACGATCCCCCATTAAATTACACAAACATAAAATAAAATCACAAATTAAATCGGACACAGCCATAACCGCTTAAAGTTCACGTTTATTTACCGTCCGAATATGGCGGCGGGTAGATAGAGTTGGCTTGGTTCGCTGAGAACGGGAGGCTCGAACTGATGGAGTCGCCCGGAGATGATGGACAAAGAGGTCCTGCAAACATAGTTTCACGGTTAGTAAACAGTGAGTTTTCCAAGTAATTAACACGGTTAACTACTTTAGTCATAAATGAGTTTGTAAGTTGCATATTCTGCATATTAAAAAAGATAAAATAAAAAAAAATAGAAATTTTCTTCTTTAAATTTTGTGTTTTGATTATCTATTAGATATCATCAATTGCTACATAACTTGTGAAAGTAATAATAGTAATCATAGTAACAAATGCTCTTGTAGAAATTCTCAAAAACATCTATAAAAATCTCTTTAAATCTCTGCAAATCTTTGAAAATCTCAAATCTTTAATCTAAAATTCTCAAGAAATCTCGAAAAATTAATCAAAAATCTCGAAAAAAAAATCTTTGTGAATCTTGCAAAATCCGTAAATTCTTTGCAAATCTTTAATAAAATCTTCCCAAATCTCACAAATCTTGTCGACGGCATTTATCATAACTTCTCACAATTTCAACAACCAATCAGCACCTAGCTATTAAAATTCATCACGTCTTCACTGCATTTTGACTGACGACAACGCTTTCAACACTGACATTGTTCATAATAACAAGGTTTCTAATCCATCTATTCTATTCTATCCATTCCATATTCTATTCATCTATTCTAATCCAAACTTGCTGTGTTTACATTTCCTGTAAACCAGACACGTAATCCCAAACAAGTCCAATTACCCCTGATAAAGTCAGAAAAAAAAATAAAAAAAAGAAAGAAATGAATGGGTTGCAGGTCTTTACACTGTCGAGCCCTGTCATTACTGGTCATCGGAGAAGGCGAACGCGGGTATTGGTGTCAAATTGTACCCCTAATGACAAGCTGCGCTCACAACCCACGGCACCGTGAAGCGGGTTTTGGGAGTGCGGGGACAAGAAATTCGTGCACTAAACTCGGTGCGTTCACAGGTGCCAACCACGCCCTTCTCATTTGCTAACATTGACTTTAGTCCCTAGGCGCGCAGAGAAGCCACCCGGCAGGCGGTCAATTCATACACGCGTGAATTGCAGTGAAGTGAAGTGATGCCACAAACGTGGCTAGGGGAGTGGAATGAGAAGGTATCGTCACGAACCACTGACTAAGTGCTCCGAGTCGAAGATTTTAACTTTGGGTAATTAAAAAGGTGCTAATGTGTTCTAAATGTTTTTTTAATTGGGTGAAAAAAACGCAAGTTTTGCAGTTGGGAGAAACTTGAGGTGATAAATTGTTGTGAAAAATGTCCTGTTTTGGAGTTAGTGCGCTGTAAATTTAAACAGGTAAAATTAAGGTTTTTTAAAGTGTTTAAAGTTGAAGTTATTTTCTAGATGTTCGAGTAATCTAAAAATAATGCACTGGATAAATATTTAACACGTGTTAGAAATCTAATTCTGTATTAAGTTGTCAAAAAATATAATATGTTTTAGACACTGTTGACTTCGTAAATCTAATATTTAGTCTCACATCTGACTTGGAAGCCAATTTTAGATGTTTGGATTTACTGTGTGTGTAGGTAGAAATTTCTAAAATTAATAAAGAATATAAAAAAATTAAACTTCGCTACTGTAATGACCAATTAAATGCAATATCAAATGTTTACTTCGTATAGTACATACAAAAATAAAAATAAACATTACAATAAACCTTTTTTTCTACGATATACTGTAAGTTTAAAATAAAGTCAACGTCTCTTGTACCGGTATATAAAACACCAAATTTAAATAAATAGTAAAACCAACATTTTAAATATTTGTTTCTCACATTAAGTGCTACCATATACAGTATGTAAATTTAAAATATTTAATTTCTAACCACAACATTTTAAATTTTCATTCATAATTTAAGTTTAAACTAAAAGCAGCTTTAAATTACTTATTTACAGTACACAAAGTAAAACATTACTTTTATCATACATAAACATTAAACAAAATAAAAATTTCAATAACTTTTCAATTTTTAAATTTTTAGTTCATTCAACTTTAAAAAAAAAAAAATTTAAAAAAAATTAAAAAACTAAAGCCATTTTGACCCAACTTGATTTGATTAAAAGTCAAAGTCAATGTGGTTTTTGACATAACGTTCACAATGCAAAGTCACTCGCATTTTTCGAGTGCATCAAAGTGCTCTTTGCTCGTCCTCGGGCTGCTGATGACGCTGTGAATGTCACTTCAATTAGGACCAAGTGGATGCTACTGCATGACAAGGGACACGCAACTCGGCCATTAAAACCAACCGCACCTTTTACATTCTTCAAAACCGACTTTATAAAACTTGCTAAAACCCAAATTTATTCTCTCCTTCATTTCCTTCTCAACTCGGTGAACTAACTGAACTTTAACTTTTTTAATTGCTTTCTTTTCTCACGGTCATTTTTCCTTTTTTTTTTAAACAGACAGACAGCTAATTTTTCAAGCGCCATCTATGGGGAATTGTCGCCCCTAGGAAGGAAAGATGGCATCTGGCAACAGATTGGTTTTTATCTAATTGTAATGGGAGAAAATGAGGAAAAAAAGTTCCATCAGTGACCAACACAGACACAGGCTTCTTTAAATCGAACCCGCAGCTTGTTAATGGACCAATGAGTCACGCTTAATTTACCATCGCATTGAGTACTGCACACTCATCAAAAGAGTTAACAAGTGTGCTTTTATTCACTTACAGACTTACACTAGACTTTAATAATACCGTTTCTACCTAATGGTGCGAATCGAATAAATAACGCTATCTATCTACACATTCTACAGTTATTAAAATTAAAAATCTATTGGGTTTTAAGTGATGAAATCGGCCATTTTCAGCTATTGTAGTGTGACTTCTGGTTAAACTTACCGGAAATGTTAAAATTGTAAAAACTTTTGCTTTAGTGATCTTAAAGCGCTCTAAAGAAAACCGGAAGTGTCATTTTAGAATCACCAAAATCTCATCTTTAATGATTAAAATACAACTTCCGGTTAACATTGGTGAAATTGACCATTTTGAGCTAAAAATGCCTCTTCCGGTTAAATTTGGGTGTTAAAAAACCTTTAACCAAAACCGGAAGTGTCATTTTATGACTACCAAAACCTCATCTTTAATGATTAAATAAAATAAAACTTCCGATTGGCATTGCTGAAATTGGCTATTGTCAGCTAAAAAATGCCATTTCTGGTTAAATTTAGGTGTTTAAAAAAACAAAAACCGGAAATGCCATTTTATAACCGCCAAAACCTCACCTTTAAAAATTTACTCAATTCACCAGATTAAATAAATTTCCGGTTGACTTTAAATCACAAACCTTAAAAAAAAGATATCTTCACACTTAAAATAAATGCCTTCCAACATTTAGGACCAAACCGGAAGTTATAATTTCATCTCCCACCTTCACTCCAGACTTTAAAAGCCTTAATGAAAACATGATTTTATACTCAATAAGTAAACTCTCCTAAATTTCAGCAGTTTCTTTAATATTAAAACCGACCCATTACCAGTACAGCGTTATCTAATTCAACGTTCTTTCTCAGCCATTTATTAAAGCCATTAGCCACCATCTTGAATCTCGATTTTTTATTCACAAAAAATGTCGTTCATTCATATTTAAATTCTTCGCATGCAAAATATTTACAAAGAATTTAATATATAAAAAAAAAAAAAAAATTCCAAACGACGTAAACTTTAAATAAATAAAAATGTTTTAAAAAAAGTTAAATTATTTATTCATTTTTAAACTATGGTCGTATCTTTAAAACGCAATTTTTCTTGATGGTAATGGCAAGTTCGGTGTTTGTCGCTAGTGCCTTGTAAAATTACCGAGTTGTTCTGTTTACTTTACAAGTTGCGCAATAAATGGTGTTTACGACATTGAGCCCTGTTAATGCACGTCACAATGATCCCCTAAATAAATCAGCAGTTGCGTTCCCCTGCACAACAAACCCTTCTATGTGCGACATTTTCTTGCGCCGATAAGAGACCATTAAATTCTTCACAAAATTGAAGTAATAAAAAATAAAATTTATATAAACAATTTTTTTTTTGATAAATTTATAACTTTGCCAATATATATATATTTTTTTTTATTTGTATGGAAATTCCGAAATTGTAATATTTTTCATATGATGGCAGTGATTTACAAATATGAGAAGTCATTAATGGGGCGTGAATTGATTTTACAATTTTTCTTTTTAAATTTTTCTTTTTTTTTTTTATTTTTTATTTTTACATTCTCTATGCATAATGAATAAAAAAAATTGCACGTGTTTGCATTACTGGTGAAAAATATCTAAAGATTACTTTTAAATAATATTCAAGGAGCACTGCAACTATTTATCATCAATTTCAACGTCTCTATGGAAAAATTACTGACTTCCATTAAAATTTCTATTTCTAATAAAAACATTAAAATTTTAGTTTAAAAATGTAAAATAATGCGCGCCATCTAAGGAGAAATTACCTACTTTGCATTTTCACAATTAAAATTTCTAATAAAAACATCAACATTTCAACAACAAAAAATTTAGTTTCTAATAAAAACATTAAAATTTCAGTTTAAAAATGTAAAATAATGCACGCCATCTACGGAGAAATTACTGACTCCACCATTAAAATTTCTAACAAAAACATCAAACTTTCAACCAAAAAATTTTTTTTTTTTAGTTTTCCTTATCACAACCTCAAATCACCCATCCAAAACCCAAAATCAATAGAAACAATACTTCATTCAAAATAAAATATAATAAAATAAAATAAAACAAAATAAATTCACTAAAAACCCTTTATTCTCCATCACTGATCCCTGCCAAACCCATTCCTTTTTTCCCCACTAAAACAAAAAAAATGGCCGAAGGATGATGCTTTTTTTTATCAGATTTCCAGCCGAAAACAGAGTTTGGTAATCAATTCACTCGAATCCAAGTTTACGAGTAAAAAAAAAGTAGAAGAATAAAAAAATTCCCCAGTGCCAGTTGCAAACGCTCGAATCTGGCGTCGAGTTCTTCTCATTCCACACTCACTCTTTTCTTCCCCCTCATCTTTTTAACTTCCCCAGGGTGGCGCTGGGGAAGGTGACAGCTGTCGCGCGTCTACAGCATCTCCTCCTCACTTTAATTCCTGTATGTGAACCTTCACTTTACTCCCCAACTTCAATTACCGAAGCCCGGGGACAAGAGGCGAAAATATCGCGAGAATTGCTAACCTCATCGATTACAATTGCGGCCATCTGTTGGATTTGATTCGAACTACTCGTCACTTACGCCGCATGCTTAACGAGATTTCGCCTAAGGGATTGCACGACTTTTGAAAAGCGACACCCATGACCTTAATTGTGAGTATGAGCACAGGAGCACGTTCCACGCTTCCTTCTGCTGCGCCTTAATGGCATCGATGCCGAGGGACAATGCGAGTGTCTTGTTGCAACTTCGTTTCGCATTCGGTTTGCAAACAACGGCACACGTCACATTTGCAACTTTGGGCTGTTAT
Source organism: Geophilus truncorum (assembly GCA_034695745.1). Taxonomy (NCBI): domain Eukaryota; kingdom Metazoa; phylum Arthropoda; class Chilopoda; order Geophilomorpha; family Geophilidae; genus Geophilus; species Geophilus truncorum. The sequence continues at coordinate 12,841 of JAQFZP010000585.1, forward strand.
TTCTTTTTGTAATTCAAAAGTAGCTCTACTGAACTGTGAGTAGGGAAAGGGCCTGGTCTGGTCTTAAGACGTATTGTGGTCCTGGGAATTGCACGCCTGGAACACCATAAAAGCCCTAAAGGCCTTCGGTAGAGAATGCTCGGGAGATGAGACAAACTCAAATGTCGTTGACGAGATTCGTGAGATTTGTCAAGATTTCTGAGGAGCGAGGGATTCTGGGTGAAAATTTTAATTGCAACCAGGAAAAATTGTGAAATTTTATTTACAAAATGTTAGTTCGCAAACTGTTATTTCAAGCATTTTAAATTTTAATCTAATTTTAAATCAATTTGTTATTTAAACTTAAAATTAATTATCTGCCTGTATAAGGAAAAATACCAGGCCCATGGTCTTAGTTTAGAATTCTTTCATTTTGACTTTTCGATAAGTAAACCTTTGATCATTATAAAACTTCAATTTGGTTTCGCGAATGTGCTTCGAATTAACTGGTTCTTGTTCAATTTTTAATAAAGTTTTAGAAATTTTTGGTGATTTTTTTGAAAAGAGATTTGAAATTTACAAAGATTCGCACAGATTCATAGAGATTTAAACGTATTTTTTGACCCATCGACAAGATTTTCGAGAACGTCACACACTTTGGGAATGCTAAAATATTGGAAATTACAAAAATTGCTTTTAAGTAAAAATCTCAACCAAAAACCGGTCAAACTGATATTGTTGGTATGGCTGTATTTCTTAATTTTTAACTATTTCATAGTTACGAAAAAAGGTTTTCAATATTTTGAAAAATGACAAAATTTTTTTTCCCCCATTAGTATAAAACTAGTGGCAATCCCTGTATGCGAGGAATTGTAACGAGAATAAGGTATACTTTTAAGTTTTGGGTGTGCGAGTATAGGGATTATGTGGGGGGTTTTCTAAAATGGAGATTAGAGGGAGTTTCAGTTTCTCTGCAGTGCATTGAGTCATGCAGAGAAAGCTCTGGTGTTTGTGAAAGGGGATTTATTCTCCATATATTTGAAGTCTTAAGTAAATTTAGCCTGATTATTGGGTCAATATCAAATGTTAAGCTAGGATTAGGAATGGTACTTTAAGAAATCTCGGATTATTTTGGGATTAAGCGAGATTTAAATTGTACCAAGTGTAAATAAAATATTATAAAAATAAATATTGTTTTTTACATTACCAGCATTCTGCCAAGATCAGATGACTTCAAAAATTGTTACAACTTTAAGTAGCAACAATTTTCACATTTTTTTGAATATTTAGTTTCAAACGCATTGAAAATGAGTTTTTCCGAGTGTTTTTCATTAGTAATATACCAAAAGCAAACTGATTATGATTATCGATAACAATTGGGATAAGTACGAGTCTTTTAGCTTGATAAAATCTGTCGAGTCCTATGGCTATACTCGTGATCTTATCTGACAGGAAGACGAGTGCTTACCCCCAGGGCCGGCTGTGAGTTTTGCGGGGCCTCGGGAAAATATTATATGCGGGGCCCATTTGGTGTCAAAAACTTGCCCTAGCTACTAATAATTGTTAGAAATATGAAAGCGCGGGGCCCCTTTAAGCGCGGGGCCTCGGGAAAAATCCCCGAAGTCCCGACCTCTGAGCCGGCCCTGCTTACCCCAATTGCGATAATCAGCTAAACTCGAGTTGTATTTTGTACAAAAATTTCGCCAGTAGCTGCTGACGTCAGGAGCTATTAGGACAATTATCAAGTTACTCTGCTAATTATCAAGCTTCTAGAGTCATTGTCAGAAGCTACTACAATATTTTCGACTTAAATTAAGACATTTCAACGAAGTAACAATTTTTTTAATAATCTTTCCTAGCCAATTTGAAATTTAATATTGGTCAGGAAAAACTACTTGCATAAAAAATGTTACATTACTGACACGCCTTTTTTAGCTAATTAAGTGGAAAAACACACAGAGAACTCATTTTCAATAATAGCATTCCATATCTTGGTTTTTGAAATTTTTATGGATTTTATAAAATCGTTTTTGTTATCATTTGTGTATTAAAAACTATTTTCAAAAAATATAAAAACGTCTAAAACCAATATATTGAATGCCACTTAATTATGTGTTTAAAACAAAATATTAAATAAAAAGTAAAAATTACTGATAAAATGTTTTGTTCTTTTATTAGTTTATATTTTCTTACTTAGTGGCGTACAAAATCCCAAACCCCTCGATATGACCAAATGCTGGTAACAGATACTGCAATGTTTAAACTCATTTTTAATACACTTTTGCGACCCAAGCGTTATTTGAGAAAACACAGTATTATAAAAATATAATTAAACTACAATAACTACTAAATTAACAGACAGACACAAACTCATAAAATGATGTAAATAAACGAGAGAAACTCGAGGGATTGTATTTCACACTGAAAAGCAGGCAGCCATTTTGTTACTAATGACTTGTGATCTGGCTTTAGCCGAGCTTCTTTCCTTTTTCTTGACAGAGCGCCAACTTTACTCGTGTTATTAACAGGAAATCATCCTTCTCGCCCGTCAAATCCCCCTGGGAACGCATCCGATTCACTGCGACTGCGCACTGCGCCAGCACAAATTTGCATTCTGCCAACACTAACAAAAATACAGTGCCAGTGTCCCGACCACATCCTCCATTTTGACAAGAAAAAAAAACATAAAAAAAGAGACCGGATTGGCCTACGTCGAGGTTAACGACAATTCCGCACACTATTTCCTTATTCATCCCAAATGCACGCTTCGCTGCTGTTTTTTTCCCCCTCTTTTCCCACCCCGTCTCTGTTCTTTAAAAGGGGGTATTGGTATAATAATTTCTTCTTTCTCTACTCGAGACTAGAAAATTGAAGATGGGCAAAAAATGGCTTCATTTTTTTCGTTATCTCGCGCTGGCATTCTTCCCAGAGGCATCCATCGACGAAGCAAACATCTTGTGTTGGTTTGCCACCTTTGCTTAACTTATTTTACATTACCATAATCCTACAAAAATGTGTTGCCAAATGCCCGCAGCCATCTGGTGGTCTAAGTGCGAACTATTTTCACATCATTGTCACAAGTTGCTCGCTTTGCTGTGTATAGGGGGAGGATGTTGGAGAGTGTTTTTAATCATCATAATGTAAGGATTTAAGCTGATCTTGACGTCATTTCCGGTTGGTCTGGAGTCATGGCGATTTCTTGGCTGGTGGACTTGAAATTTGAATTTTGCAGACTAACCGGAAGTGCATATCGAGGCCTTGCCAGTTCGTACACTGAACGTCGACATGCTTGAAGTGGCTACCAGTACTGATTATCTTTTTTTCATTTTCTGTTTCTGCTTTCAATGAGATTTGGGATTCTTCGATCGTTATTCCATTTAAATTTTCTTTAATTTTTGTTTTGTTAGATTTTTGTCTTATTGAGTTATTGGATCAATATTTAAAGATTGTGAAAAAATTTGGAATTGTATATAATATTTAAACTTTTAAAGATTGTGTAATAATTTTGGATTGCTTATAGTATTTTAAGATTATATAATTTTCATAATTTTGTGGTTATTTATAATTGTGAGATTTGTTAAAGTTTTGTGCAATATAGCTGCTGGTCGCCTTAAGCAATATTTCTCCTACTCCTCAAAGACTGAAAAAGGTTTGTCTTTTTTTATCAAGTTTTTGCTAAAAGCAATAACTAACTCGTGTAACTAAAGAATGCTTTTTACTTCTGAATAAATGCTTCCTCTTTTGAAATGTTTTATTTTGAGTTTTCAACTTTTCTTTCATATTTAATAGTGTGGCTTTTGCCCTCAAGTTGCCCTCTAACTTTAGGCCTAAATATCAAAAATAAATTCTCTTTACTTTAAAGTTTATGGGTTTAAAAGTCATTTCAAATCACACCCTCTTGTGTGAAAGCATCGAAGCAAAATCAAATGCTGCCCAGCATTGCTCAGAGTTTTGCAGTGAAGTCACAAAACAGCAAAAACATGCTTTGATGTATTAATTCAAAGACATTTCAATGCACTGAGAGTCGCCATAAGTTGTTGCCTACTTTTTAAAAAGCCAACAATAAATTTTTTAAAAAAAATCTCTGCAATTTTAAAAAGTGAATTTTAAAAGCTGAAAAAAAATCTCGTTTCTAACTCTTAAATTATGTATGCAACGTAAGATTCACAAAAACCCGTTAAAAGCCTGTCGGTGTTTAAGCGTTTGGGCAGATACATAAAAAATGCAAAATAAATAGAAAAATTTAACGCTTCATTAAAAATTTATAAAGAAATTTGTCAGCGATGCAGTGCAAATTTCAAATTTAACAAACTATTTAAGTGCAACTCCCTCCCAAAAAAACTTGTAAATAAAGTAAAAACGTTGTCAAATAACGGAAAGGCGTTGCAACAGCATTCATTTTCATTGTAACACATCTCCCGCTTTAAGGAATCCTTGAAAGGTTCTTCTGTAGTCACGAAAGAGGCGGATTTGCTGCAGCGCATTTTACATGACAAAATGTTGAACATTAAGCAAATGTCTGCACTGCAAACTGTGATAGTTTAAAATTATGCTAAATTTTGAATAAAGTGCGCCATTTTAGATTTTAAATTACAGTAATTCGTTCTCGGGACGAAAACAATTTCATTTTTTTAATGGCTGAAAAGAAGTTTCAATTTTTTTTTTCTTTTTTATAACTTCTGAAACAAAATTGTGCGAATTGAGAAACTTTAATTTCTTAATTTAGACTTTTTTTTCTCAAATTTGAATAAAAAAATTTAATCAAGTTAAATTTCGATATAATTAATCAACGTGATTTAAACCATGCATTTCAAATACATATTTCATTCTAATTAATCAACGTGATTAAATAATTCACGTTGGCTGGAGGAAAATATCAAAATCGATTTGTAGTAGTTTTAGATACCGTACAATTAAATGGTAAGTACAATAGGATTCAATTGCGTTCCCTTCTCTCAATTGGTGTTAAACAGTAACACAATTCGATTTTATTATCTAAGTCCCACCAAAACAAATTTTGTTCCGATTTTACTAAATCTATTAAGTTTAAGTATTTTCTAATATAACATCTCTCCACACTCACACAATCATTAATTATAAATCAATCTTTAAATACGGTATCTATAATTAATTTTTAATCAACAATAAAGATCCACTTTTATTAACAAATCTCAATTTGTTTAAAAATTAAAATTTATTATTTGCTTTCCAACTTGAGTTGATCAATTGCAATCGCACTTTCCAAAATCTGGCAGGTGACATTTTGAATAACTGATCAGTTAAAACTTTAAACAGATTTGACGTTGAATTGGCAAAATCCAACAACATACTTTTCAATTCTAGAGATTGAATGAGATAGTAACATGTTTATGTCATATTCCCATAACTTCTCACTTTCATTTTGCAGAGAGGAAAGCGAGGGAAGAGGAGAGGCGAGGAGAGGAGAGGAGAGAAGAAAAGAGAAGAGAACTGAGCTCTTTCATCTTCTTTACAGATTTTTGTCACTGATGTGAAAAATATTTATTGATTTACTTTCAGGATGAAAGAATCCAAGAGAGAAACCATTAAAATTATTTTTAGCAAGACTTTGGGACCAAGTGGCAATTGTTTAATGCCATGGTGCCAGGATTATGTGGATACAAATCCGAAAGTCTTAATCACATTTTTCCTAAAGACAGTTTCAAGAAAAACAATATTGCTTGTCTGGATTGGGATGTGTTCAATTCAACACTGTCTAATTAAAGTGTTGTCAACAAAGTTAGTGATGGAGCTGTTTGTCAATGTTTGTCGTGCTAAAACAATTGTTTATGGTACCATATTTTTGGTATTGTTGTCAGCAGTGACTTAAAGAAATAGGAAAATGAGTGAAAAGTGTTTGATAAGTATAATGTTTATGTTAGAACTGTGTGATAAATTGTAATTTGCATACGGTACATTTTTAAAGTTTTTGTTTGCAGTTTTATAATGAATTAACAATGTGAGTAAAGCCTATTTTATGCTACTATCGTTAACTCAAAGGTCGCATACGGTACTGTCAAAAAAGTAATTTAATTACGGTAATTAAATAGAAAAATTAATATTTTTAAATTACAATTTTTCCATATTTAATATTTACTGATTTTGTCAACAATATTTACAAAATCTATAATAGTAAAAATTTAAAAAAAATGTAGCAACATTGATTGCACAGTTTATTAGATATTGTTTAACATAAACAATAATAAACAACTGATTATTGTTTCATTTGAATTCAACAATAATTGATCAACTCATCATTTCAAAAATCTACCAATCAAATCACCTACTTAAAATAACAATGGCAAACTAACAACATCATTTCAAACATAAACCCCCTTTAATGGCTCCCAGAAATCTAAAAGGTCAGACTATTACTCAAAGTAAAAAATTAGGATTTCGAACTTAGCAGTCCATATATATGCATAGCTTCCACCGATTAATCAGGTTTGTGGCCGAATGAAAATTTTCATTCCCGTAATCTTTTCAACTCAAAAAGCCAATTTAAAGTTTCTCCGTGAAACCCATTAGTTATTGAAGGTAATTCGTAAGGAGTAAGCCAATGGGCCTTCAAACGAGATTTTGCAAGACCAAGACCACTTTCAGCCTCAAGTCTCATTTTTTTTGCCCCAGCCAACAATAGCACAAAAAAGAAGCTGAAGGCTAAACTAGAAAAAAATCTTAGGAGAAAAAATCTCATGTTCAAAAGTCTATTACCAAAAACCAAAGCGATTTGAAATATAAAGTTGTGAGTTTTTCCAAAGAATATTGCAAAGATTTTTTTCAAAGCCGCTTTCTTGTATATTGCAAACTTTGCAGAAACAAAAGAAATAATAAAGTTTGTGAGAAAGTCACTTATAAAGTATATTATTGCATGTTAAACAAAAGTTCAATAATGAATTTTTTAAGTTATAAGTATTAAGTTGCTTATGTTTCTGCAAATTTACTAATTACTGTTTAGTCACTAATCTTTTTGTTAATTATTTTCTGATTGGCTAAAGTGAGCTTTTATATTTTGCTGCATTATGGGTAATTGAAGAATGAAATTCAATGTGATAGCCATTAGAGCAGGATTATGGTATTACTGATTTCATCCATGACAACAATAACAACAACTAATGAACATAATCTTGGTTCCAATTCAAGATTTCAATTCAATATTCTTTCTTCTTCACCCATTTATCTTTAAAAATAACAACATAATGTAAGATTAAACTTTTTATACCCTTAACAACAATTCAACTCCATTCAAACTTACTCTAAACTTTCTTTGAATTATCTCAAATCCTCAAATTACATTCAGATCCTTCCTTATCATTAAAACCAAAACACAAAACTATAAAAATTTTCAAACTACATATCAAAACTTCCTCAACAAAACAAACCCAATACTAATCCTTTATTCATCCCATAATCCATCATTTTGAAAACCAAGTAAAACTCCAAACAAATCAAAACAAATTCAGCAGAAATAAAAAATACAATCCAACTGTCATCAAAGTCTTAACCTTCACCTTTAAACTATTCAATTTTCACTGACTAATACAATAAGCTTCAGCCACTTGCACTGTTGCACAAAAAGAAAACAGAAAAACAAGAAAAAAGAAAAGTAAAAATGTTAAAATAGAGATTAGTTGAAATAAATGTGATGTTTTATGAATACAAATGACTTTTTGTGCACATTGTAGTGTGTCCAAGTGCAAACAGCTGTTCAATTCTTCTAAGATAACTACCCCTCTCCCTACCATGCTTCCCATTCCCATTTTGCAGTGGCAAACCAGCACCCAAGGCACCAACTAATTAAACAAATGGAAAGATTTATGCAAAGTGAAGCCGGTGATGGTGGCGCTTCTTTATTAGAACACCCCGCTGCCATCCACCTTCTTCCTCCTTCTCCGCCTTCTTTTCCATCTCCAGAACCACCTCCAGCGATGCAAAAGCGCAGTTGGCATTCACAATATTCAACTGCTAATATCGCCAGCACATAACAAAATCACGGAGAAAAGTTTGGCGGCAACTTAATGCAAAACACCCAACGACGCGTGACAAACGCCAAAGAATGTCGTCAATGACAATGGCGGCTTAGTGCGAGTGCTCACGGCCAATCATATCCTTATAAAAATGAATTAGTAGGTGAAAAAAAATTCACATATAACGTGTACGGTAAATTATAAATTACATGTTAAACTTAAGTTCAACAAAAAATTTTCTAAGTTATAAATACTTGTACACTAGCTATATGGCCATGAGACAGTACGTTCTTGGAAAGTTGGCCATAAAGCGAAAATCGAAATGATTTACAAAGAATCATAACAAAGTGCTAATATTTTCCCACTTTTTTGTCAGTACAAGTACAGTACATCGAAAATTTTAGGCCGTAAATCAAAACTTATCCATAATTAGTAAAGCCCTTATAGCAAAAAGCCGTACAAAGAGCGACCGTAGAGCAAGAAATAAGTGTAAAAAGCTAATTGTTGCTTACGTTTTCGCAAAGTTTCTATTGACTTTAGTAATTTTCCATTAAGTGGATTATGGTGTAAATGGTATACACTCTGTAATCCACTTTAGCACCCCAATTTAGACTCGGCTTGTGCGTGAGTCAACCCATAAGCCATCATAATAATTCACGTGACTTACAGTGTATAATTTAAGTTTCCTACATATAAAAAAAAATGCAGAATCGTATCTACGGTAAACGGATCCCATTGCAATCACTGAAATTGCACTCGTCCAAAAAAATCATTAATACTTCGTCTCGTATTGAAATTCATCCAAAAAAAACTCAAAATCTTTATCCGCCTTTTTGTATACCGTAGTTTAAAAAAAAACAAAAAAATCTGCTCACTGACCGGGAGTTCCTTTCAAGTGGTGCCTAGGGTACGGTACGTGCCATATCTACTATACTTTGTAAAACCCCTGTAGTAAAAATGATTATCTCCACGTTATGGGGCAGGATTTTAACCAATCTCGACCAAGAAGGAACATGACATCATCAAATAAGACTTATAGGAAACCATGAAAATTATCACGTCAGGAAATCATGTCATGAACTCACACAAGTTGTGGTTATCTTTATCTAGAAGTCTAAAATTTAACCTGGAACTAGCAAGAGTCAGGTTTTCGTGCGTCATACTGTTTTCTTGTCTTCGGCAGTTTGATATTAGGTCTTTAATTGTGTATCTTTTTGTTAATCACATGGAGTTAGTTCAATGACAAATCGCACTTTTAATCTAAACAGCTAAAATTAAGGTTTTTAAAGTGTCAAGTTGAAGCCTTTTTCTAGACATATATATTTTAGACTTCGTAAATCTAACATTTAGTCTCACATTTGACTTGTCTGTGACAGTGTACGCCAAGTACTGTATCAACTAAAAGTGATTCGCGATAACTTTTCACTAATCTTATTTTAGCCTGCGTTTGACTGACAGAATTCAAAATGTAGGTAATCACTAAACTTTAAAGCCGAGGGTAAATCCACTTATACAAAAAATCGATCAAAATCACGACACCAAAATAAAAATCGCACTTACCTGAATTAAACAGCATCAAATTATGAATGTAAGGAGTGTTGGTATATGAGTACGGAGGCACATCATCCTTGTAATCAGCTGCTCCTTGAACCAAAGGGTACATATCTGGTTTCGACGCCACCTATTGTGAAAAAAAAAGATAAGAAAATTGAGTTAAAATGTGGTTGTCTTTTGTTCGTGCTTGTGTGTGGTGATGGTGTCGGTTGGGGCAAGTCGATGTAAATTTCTCATGCGAGAATAAAGTGCCAACTAATCACTTTTAATCCTCATTTGATTGCGTTTAATCCTCGCAACACGTAAATGAATGTGTCTTTTTCAGAATGTGATCCCGATTATCCCGTCCCCTCGAATTAATCAGTGCATAATGTCAACTTAACTTCGCTTTCCTGACGTTCTAAGTAATTCATTTTACTTTGTAAATAATTTAACAAACTGACAAGATAAACTCACTTAACGTTACAGTTTCAATCAAAAATTAAAAGAAAAGATAAAACTTAGGAATTTTTGGAAACAGAATGATGTACACACAAGAGAAGTGCAATGTAAACATAATACTCATCATTATTGTTTATATTCGTATCGTTTAAGCACGGGGTTATCACAAATAAAATACAGTTTCAACATTGCATTAAATCAAAAATATTGTAGATATTGACATCCACTTTGCGTGGATTTGTAGAAGAGTCATGTAAATGAGCTGCAAGTGGGAGAACAAAAACGTTATTTTTGATGAATCCCCAGAGAAAAAAGTCTCGTGGTGTTAAATCTAGGATGTTTACCAACAAACAAAAGTTGTTTTGCTCAATTTCAGCACGTAAAATGTTTTCTCAACAGCATTTGCAGTCATTTAGGCTTGTTGATCACGTGATGACTGACATCATTCTTACGTATGGACAAAAAACCTTTTGAATTTTCCTACAAACCCATGCAAATGAATGTCAATATCTACAAGTGTTTTAATTAAATACAATAGTTAAACCAGGACTTCAAACAAAATTTTTTAAACTGTTCATTTATAATCATTTATCATCCTGTAAATGCGTTATTGAATGTAGATGAAATATTAAAGATACATAGCAATATGGAACCCCTAGCACAAACGTTATCTAGTGTTTAAAACGCGAAAACAAAGTGAAAACACTAATTAAGTTGAAATTTCATTCTTCCAGCTTTAATTAGCTCTTTTTCTCTCTAACTTTGAGAAGTTTCAATCTCATATTTCTACTTTCTCCTTCATTCCAAGCGCATTAGAGCATGCATGTGTAATTGTTTTACATTTAAAGTGAAAAAAAAAACACTGGTTAAAGATAATTAGACAAAAAAAAAGTGGTTTCGGTTCATTTTAGCCACTGGGGTGCGCTGCTAGCAACAAAATGATTGGTGTAATCAATCCCTTGGCAGCCTCGATTTCACTCTAAGGTTTAATCCGTTTTTAAAGAAAATAAATTGCGAAATCACTGCACAACTGCATTGAATCATGGGAAAACAGGAAACAAGATCAGGGAATTGATCCAACTCGTACATCCCACTTGAACCTTAACATGATCTTATTATTGGTCCTTAATACCAAACTTCCCACAATTCCACTGAGTAATAACTTCTACTACTTCCGCCCTTGTCTTAAACCCGATGGATTATTGTGGAGCAAAACAACTGAATCATCTAATAACGTGTAATAAAATTCTGGTTCGGTATATATCACCAAAACTAACAGAAAAGAAATACAGAAAAACAAATAATTCAATTATAAAAACAAAGTTATAAGTTAACTTTATAAATAAAATAAAATTAGATTTAATTTCCCCATTTTTGCAAGAGTAGATTCATTATTTAATAATAAACCAGTTTTAGTTCACTTGAACTTTTAACATTTCATAAATCAGTCAAAACATCATAAAATAACAAAAATCTCATTAATTAGACATAGACATCTTCTTGATACCAGAGGGCGCTTTCTGAATTATAAATCAGCTGCGTGTTTAGTTTACATTTTTAATTTTAAAACTTGCTTTAGCAATACGATGACCTAATTCTTTCTTAAACTCCACTAGTTACTCAATAACAATGTAGAATTTTTCGGATGCCGGCCATCTATACAAGAACAAATACAGGTCGAACCAGTTATAACGAATTCTTAGATACGAAATTTCGTTATAGCAAAATTCTTACAAAAATAGTTCGTAATATCAAAGAATTTGTTATAACGAGGTTCGGCCTGTAATGCTAAAATATAACTCCTCACTCGATTTAAAAACATAATTACAGTAATTAATTTTCAAAATTTCTTAATACCAAACAACAACAAATTCCAAAATCCTTCCCTCTAAAAAAAAAAAAAAAAAAACAATACCAAAACTCCCATTCAACTCCACACCAACCAACAATTACACATACCACACATTTCTAATGCCCCATCTCATTTCACCATAGCAACAACATCATCCCTCATCCCATCTCATATCAAACACCGAAATTTCATTGATTTCATAACTCACAATCAGCGTTGTAACGATTCACGATTCGATTCACTAAATCGAATCGTGAATCGAATTGTGAATCGACGATTCAAATTCGTTGCAACACTGTTCACAATCAATTGCCGCAACCCTCACTCCCCAAAACCCTTTCCACACTCCTAATAAAAACTGCGTCAGGAAGTTTTTATTATTCGCCCTCTGGTGGACGCCCCCGCAGTGCGGACGACCCGTGGACGACTCCCCGGCGCCAAATGACTACATCTTTTGTTGGCTCCCGAGGGATAAAAGAAAGTTGTTGTTCGCCTCTCAACTTTGAGCGATGATGAAGATTACACGAGGCAACGCCGTCGATCGCGAGTCGCGACCCAACACACCCATACTTATGCTTGTAGTGCGCAGTGCTCAACATCAGACGTCGCTTTTGCCTCTCAGTGTTTCATTTGCTAGCAAATCGCGCTCGATCGGGCTCCGGGACAACGGGGAGTGAAAGCTCAGGTTTCGACATCAAAAGATTGGGAAACGTAGTAAAACTGACCGAGCGCGGCGCTGAGTCTTTTTCCCCTCGTTTCCTCGCACGATCATCCCCTGGGTTTTGTCCAATGGCAAACTGACTGCTCTCCACTTTCGACCACTCTATTCCATAAGTAAAATTCAATTCGGAAAAGTTCACATTCCTTCGAGATGGGACACGGAAACCGCATTTTAATCAAGTCATGAACGTGAATAGAAAGAAAAGAAAAGAAAAGAAAAGAAGAAAAGAAAGGAATGGGTGGAATCGCTGGAGGGTGGAGGGAGACCGGTGGTGAGATTGGGAAGTAATGTAATAAAAAACTAAGCATGATTTTTGCATTTCTTTTTTTTTGGGGGGGGGGTTTGTAATGAAATCGTTGGTTTGTGATTTGGTGATGTCATTATTGTGGTCGATTGAGTCCTTTTCGCAATTTTGCCAATGGGATAAAATGCCACTTCCGGTTCGGGCTGATGGTTGATATTTTCTGGGTTGTTAGTGTGATGACGACTAATAGGAAGTGAACTATTAGCGCTCGATTTAGTTGAAGTAATACTTAGGATTTCGCTTAAGATTAATAATTTTATGGGTGATTAAAGGTAAGTTAGAAGAGATTAATGAAGAGACCACTCGGAAGTGCAATTTGAAGTGCGGTATAATATATGACGTTGGGTGATTTGGAATGTGATAAAACGCTGCTTCCGGTTAGTCTTACGATTTTCAATTTTTCCGGGATTGCATTACATACTTAAAACTAACTAACCGGAAGTGCCATTTAAAATCGCAATTTAACCACTTACAAGAAAATTTTCAGCAAAACTAAAATGCCATTTCCGATTCAGGTTGATGAAATTTTTCTGAGTTGTAAGATAAAATAAGAAAGAGATCTAACCGGAAATGATGTTTTACCGCGTAATTTACGCAATTTGGTGAGTTGAAGAGGCACTTCCGGTTTTGTTAACCACAGCAATTTCATGGATGATTAAGACAACCGTAAGTGCACTTCGAAAATGCAATTTATTACCTATGCAATTTTGCAACAAATTTATACTTCCGGTTTCAAATTTTGTTACACACTTTAAATTAACCGAACGTAACTTATTAACAATTGCAAATATATTTGCTAGAGTACTGTATTGCCACAAACTGCACAAAAAAATTTAATTACGGTACCGTATGTTATCTATCAATTTTAAGTACGGTATGACCAGAAAATAAGGCATTCTTGGTATTCGGTTGTGTTTTCTGTTGTAGTGTGAACCAAGCATAATGCAGTAAACTTGGGAGAAAATTCTTTGTTTTTAGTTTTGTCTTTCACATCAACACTTATCTTTAACCAACTCTTAAGTGATGTCACATTTTGAAGTAGTAATTGCAGTAACCCTTTAAATGTTGGAAGCATCATCCTCATCCACTCTGTTCAAATTAGATTTCCAAGACCAGCTTCTTGTTAGAGTGAAACAAAACCTTAAGATGAGGTGAAAAAGGTTGTAACCATTCTTCTCTCTTCTTATAAACCTCTCTTATTTACATAGTCATAAATTCCTTTCATTTATAATAAATTAACCACAATGACAGCCATCTTAAACCTTGGCCACCTACTGTCAGTTTTTTTAAAAAACAACTAATTAGTTAATTATATACAAAGTAAAAAAAATAAAAATAAAAACACATTTCAATAATTAATAGACCAATGTGTGACATCATCATGAGAAATAATAAAAATGGCTGCAGACCCCTTTAAGTGCATTTGTCCCTTTAAAATTTCAATTAGACCTGCAAACTTTCAAAACAGTTTGTTGTATGGCAATAAAAATCAATGGACTGTTTTCTTTAGCTTCCAACTCGAATAAAAAAAGAAAATAAAAATAAGGAGCAAATGTTTTTCTTTTACTAACAATTGCTTTCAGGTTTTGCCACCTTTATGCGATTAAGAACTGTTAAATTGAGGAATTTCATATGATGTTTAGTTAAAGGTTAAGTGAACTGAACTGGTTCATTATTGTATGTGAATCTGCACAACACAAACAGTAATTAATCATCGTCAAATAATTTTTAACAAGTTAAATTTTGTAAACAAATGATCGCAAATGGTGAATGTCAAAAGAAAAATGGATTCTGGGAATTCTGAGTTGGTGACGTATGAAAACACTGCTCGAGAAAATTTCGAGTAAATCTTAGATCAGTCGCTGCAAAACAAGGAAAGCATTGCAGGCAATTCTTGCTACAGGGGCAGCAGACTTCGTAACGCCATAGTCGTGGCAACTCCCATAATCCATTTTCCTTTTGACATTCATATTTCGCATTAATTTTTACAAATTTTTAACATATATGAAAATTATTTGGCAACGATTAAATATTGTTTGTAATGAGTAAATTTACCGGTATATTTAATAATAAAAAAGTTCAGTTCAGTTCATCTTTAATAAATTTATTGACTCCTTTTTAAAGAAAATTATTCATGGAGTATTATTGGGATTTATGGTAAATAAGTTATTATCCAACTCAAACAGTTTTTTCCCCCAAAATCTCAGGTTTCTCCAGTAAAAAAAAAAGTTACTCCCAAAAAAGTAAACCCATCACGGTCCATAGACATTAATTGAAAAATAGTCATTTAAATGTGAGAATTTGGCGTTAATGAACTGAATTTTTACATTATCTCTAGATCAAAAAGTGTCAAAGATGCTTATTCTGATAGTTAATAACAACTATTCTACATATTGAAATGATCCATTTATCAATAAATATCTAAGATTTAGATTAGATTTAGTTTTTTGGGCAAAACATCCAATGAATATTTGTTTTATATTCATGACTCAAAAAGGGTCAGTACCTAATTTTGAAACATGCTGTATTCGGAATTTAATAATGCATACAGGTTCATTTCATCAAGCTTAACCTATGGAGATTAGGGTTAGCACACGTACCGTCACATTAAATCACAATATTTCAGTGGTTGTGAAATATTTCAAATTGCAAAACGTGACCAACTTTATGAGATGGTGGAAAATCCAAATCCAACTTGCAATAACCAAAAAAAAAAAAAATATGGCGGAAAATTTTTTCTTTCTTAAATGTAATTTTAGGTACAATAAGAAAGAAGAAAGAACCGCCGGTGTCGTTAGAAATTTCATAATTTAAGCCGTCCATTTCTGATGCAATTTTCAATTCCAGCTAAATTAGGCAACGACGACGAGACTTTGCGCGTTTTGTCAGTCACGTTTCCGCCTTGAATGACTGGCGCCCCCTTGCGTGCATCGCTCGTACTCGCACATGATAATCAAGTCACGCTCCTCAACCCTTCTACTTCTAGTGTCTCTTCAAAAACTGAAACGTCGAGTCCTGTCAAAACGAATTGCGAACCACTAATTCAACGTTTTCTTTCATTTAAATAGAAATAAATAAAAAATTCCCTAGTATTAAAAATTCGAATTAAAAAAAATTGAGTTTTATATTACAACAACCCCTTTACCCAAACTCCTTATTTCGTTATAGATGGGTTCTTGAAAAATAAAACACAAAAATCCCCTAGTGTTGAAAATTCAAATTAATAAAAAATTCCCTATTTCGTTATACCGGAGGTTTAAAAAAAATAAATAAAAAATAAAATGTAGCCATGGCAACATCAAAACCAGTGTCACGTAGTGATGACACTGCTACAAGAAGGAAAGCATAATGCAATACGTTCAACGCCACTTCATATTTCAACATCAAAATAAACCCGCTGTCAACCAACACCCACACCTAACCCTTTCATTACAATTAAGACCGAATCCCTATTTATACATATATGCAAACTGCATGGCAAAATTTGCATAATTTATTAATTATCGTTCAAAGATGGACCCGAAACCGAACTCGGTTGTTGTTGTTGTTGACGTGATGAATAGTCACTTTATCCTATTACATCGTTGATATTTCTTCCCAACGATGATTTATCGACCTCGGCTATTGTTTTATAGTTGATGAACTGTAAAACACGCTTCATTAACTTTGAGAAATTCACAGTTTACGTCGCTAAAAGTTTGGTTTAGGTTTAGAAAGTGGATAATTAAAGTTTTTTTTTTTTTTTAATTTTTGGGGAAAAAATAATTGCTATGCAAAGTGGGTTTGTTTTATGGTAATTTGGAAGGTTATTCGATTGCGAATTTGCCCTGCACGGTGTATATTTTGAGGGCAAATTAATAAATTAGTGTCTCGTTAAACATTCATATTCACGCATCATGTTTTAATTATTTGCAGAAGCTAATCTGAATCTGTCAAGTCACATTCAATAATACTTTTTTATCTCCAGCTCCCTCTTGTGTAAAATTCCGTAATTTACTTACAGGTAATATTAATTGGTTGGGTTTAGCTTGTAATTTATAATTAGAAAATATGGTAATGAGGAAACATTTGAAATTATTAAAAAAATTAAATTTAAATTTATAAAATGACCGGTCATTTAAATGACCGTAATTATTAATGCTTTTTGTATGTAATTCCCCTCATTTCTTAATATTTATATATTTATTTATTCAGTAGCCAGACCCATTTCCTTACCATAATTTGTAATTTCTAAGGTAATTGCAACTGGACATCCAATTTTTCAAACCGTAATTGAAATTGCACACTAGACCCAAGCAAAGCAAAAAAAAAAAAAAAAACACAGAAAAAAAAAAAAAAAGTTCCACCACGACTATACCAAACGCTTCCCCGACTCACGAAAAGCAAAAAAAAACCACCCGAGAAAAAAAATTTCCCGGAAAAAGAAAGAAAAAAAACGGGCCAAACGACCCCCAAAATGGCACTTACTTCGCTATACGGAGGCGGTGCAGGAAAGCTTCCTTGAGGCGTGTACTGTAGACAGGGATATGATGCGGACGGAGTGTCCCTGCCATCGGAACTGGCGTGGGGCGAGTCGTCGTCGTACGAGCTCCGTCGCGAGCGGCGGCTGCGGCCCGATGACGACGGCAGGTAGACTTGGCGCCGGCGCCAATACCCGCAGCCGCCGAAACACGAGATGACGAGGAAGATCACGATGAACCTGCGACGAGGCAACGCGTTAGCTGCGCTCTCCGGATCGAATCAAGCGCGACGCGCGACTGGGGACGACGGTCGCCGCCACCGCAAATGGAGCGTCGTCCCACATCTCCGCGCACCACTCGCCACCGCCGTCATGCGCGCAACCACTCGGCGTACGCAGTCGACTCGCCCCGCCGCGCCGCGCCATCGCGGAAAAGTTGATTGTAATCGGCCGCAAATGATCGCAGGGGGGAGTCGCTTTTCGGATAAAAAGCATGCTTCGTGACAAGCCAACGACAACGCTTGCCACAAGAGGATTTTTTCTTTTTTTTTCTTTCTCTCTCCTCTCTTGTGACAGGTATCTTCTATCCTTGGTTGACGTAAACCAGAATTAAAGGCAACTCGCAATTTTCCTTGATTTTTCAATACAAAAATGGGAAAACGCTTTATTAGATGACTTAATAAGCGGTGCACTTTGTAAAAATTGCTGAATTTTAATTAAGAACATGGCTAAACTCTTTTTTTTTTTTTTTTTTTTTTTTAAGAAATGCAAATTAAAGCTATTAAAGGGCACTGTTTTCTGATAATTATTGCAATTTCTCTTGATATTTGACAACATTTAAGTTATTTACTTTGCGCAATTTGCATTAAACTTGCAGATATTAGGCTTAAGTCGCTGCTGTTTGCACTAGTCTCTCTTTAAACATAAACTGTGCACCAAATAAATTGTTAGAATAATATTTTAACTTGATAACGATTTATACAATAATATAACGTTTCTTTAGGCTTAAAGGTACCGTAACGTAAATATTGATAGAAATAGCAAGATTTGTTTTTGAAAGGGGAATTTTATGATGGGTTATAATTTGAATTTAATGAACTCACCAAAAATACCACATGTTCCAAAAACTGAGATGATAAAAACTGTAATGTTGATGTTCATTGCCAGAATCCGCAACGCAGCACTGACCACTACAGCACATTTTTGGAGGCGCACAGCTGAAATTACAAAATGAAAATGAGCTCAAACTTAATTACCATTTCATGCACAAAAGCATACAATTATACACGCGTTTTGCAGTTTTCCTTTTATTTGATGAAATTCAATTCATTTACATTAAATGTATTAAATAGATGAAGAAAGGAGTATTGGTTTTTGTAATTTGAAAAAAATTCATGGCTATAATTTATTTATATTGTTGAAATTATACCCAAAAGGAATTTTCATTTTTTAATTGCTTATTAGCATTGTTGTTTTAAAATATATACAGAGTAAATTAATAATTTTATATTGTTTTACAACATATTAGAGACTTTGCGGGAAACTTACGTATAACGTATATTATCTAATATATATCTAATATATATTTCTCAGTTGTGTGTGTGTGTGTGTGTCTGTCTGTCTGTGTGTCTTTCGATAGGCGCCGTTA
>JAQFZP010000586.1:0-31768 GCA_034695745.1 Geophilus truncorum
CCGATTCCAGGTTTTGGATTTACCGACTGGTTCCTCCGTTTCTCCCGTTCCTCAGGTTCCTCCTTTTAGTCCCTGCCATCTAAGGCCTGTGATGTGGTGCCATCTAGCGATAGAATTCTTAAATTATTAATGTTTTTGTTGTGATCAACAGGTCAACAGCAGAAATCGATGTTGGAGTGTGACCATTTTTATTATGGATGTGAAGACAGTTAAAGACTAGAATGTAAGTTTGTATTTTGTATTGTAATGAAGTAAAGGCCTATTTCATAGTACTAGACGAGCATGACGTCACGATTAAGGTTAAGGTGTTAACTGTGCTAAAAAGTGAATCTTTTTATATAATGAATGATCCAAATGGTCTGAAATACTGCAGAATAATGTCTTGAGTTTTAATATGAACTCAAATTTGCGATTCGAGAGAGTTTTCTGTATAAAAACTCTATTTTTCTTGCCGATGCACTCTTGTGAGCGCTAGAAACGTGGGGTAAACAAACACGTAAAAGTCATTCTTGGAGAAAGCTTAACAATATAAAGCTTTTTTATGGTCAATATGGGGAAATAAAATATTCGCTTGGATTAAGAAATGACAGTTGACCCAGATATGATTTCCATGAAGGGAACCAATAGCTTAATTTTGATGATTTACATTTTGTATGCAGAAAGCAACCAATAAGGTCATTTAAGGTCATTTAAATAATGCTCTAGCCAAGGTTGCCTGCGACCTTTGCACACGTAATGATATCACCTACAGTATGAAAAGAGGATGAGAGGCCGTTGACACTAGTTTAAGCCTTTTACTACCGGTATATGATCATTGTTATGGCATGCTTCGTTTATTGATATATCATCATTCTTGATTATTACTCACAATGATGTTATGCTATTGTAGTAAGGTTTCTTTGCGACTGAAATGTCATTATTGAATTAGTAAAGCATCAGCTTTGCTCAAGGCAACACATGTTTCTTTCTTCTCTCTCTCTTGGCTTCTTCTTATTCTTTGTTAGAGTTTGAGTGAAAAGACCAGGAGACAAAAACACACTACAACTTGTTACAAGAGTTGCAATAGGAAGTGTCTATAATTGATTTTAGGATTTTAGGATTTTAGGAATTTCAAGGTGCAGGGATGAGGCACTTAAAGGATTAAACTAGGCTTTAGTGTTATAAAGTGTAAACTTTAACACTTTATAACACTAATATTAGCCCTAACTTAAGGGACTTGTATATCTTTTCACATCTTTATATTCTATTTTTCAACTAACTTTACATCTTTTTAGTTCACGTAGTGTATAACAAACTAAATTATCTTGCTTTTTAACTCTTTGTCTTATTTTTGATTAACTCTGTCTCACTTAAATGTACTTTCTTTTAGCAGGTGGTGATTTGGTGAATCTTCTTTCTCTGGTGTCTTTTTCTCTATCTCTGGTACATCTGTCTCGCTTTTATTGTATTTGTTCCAACTCATAACTTTTGATTGTAATTCTTTTCATTTCACTTTCATGAAAAGAAAAGCAATAAGTAGCAAATACGGTAAGTGAAATTAAATTTAATTATTTACTTTCTCTACAAGAGGAATAATATCCTAGGTACCGAATTTCGTTGAAGAAACTTTTTAATTCGCACTTTCTTAGATCATTTAAGAGCATATTTCTCTTTATAAAAATTAAAAATCCACGACAGGATTCTTGACTCAACATTAAACTCTGATTGGCTGTATTTTTATCAGTGGCGTAACTACAATTTTTGTGCCCAACAGCAAAAGCTATTTTGAGGCCCCTTGATTTTCCTTTGATGACCTTTTTTTTTTGGCTCGCAGCCTGAAAAAAAAAAAATAAAAACTTTCTTAACAACTTTTCATGCTTAGTTTTCGATTATATTATTTCACGACTTTTAATTCTGCTTTACATAAAATTTCCACTGAGTTTCCTCTAACTTTTATTGATGCAAACATTGGGGTTTTTATTAGACATTTTACTTCTGCTTCACAAATAACTTTCCAGTAAGTTTAATTATGCACATGATTGGCTTTCTATTACATCGTTGTATGGCTTTTACTCTTGTTTTCTAACTGTTGCCCCTTCGAAAGAGACTTTCTAGATTAAGTTTAAATATTTCTACTTATATTTGCTCCTAGTTAAGCCTATATTTTGTCCCTAGCCATTCCCATCAGAACTCTTTGCCACGGCATGACATTACACACTTTCTGAAGCTTGGCATACTATTCATTATTGATTTCTTTGAAAGAATAACATTTGTAGAGTGATTTACTGGAGGTAAATGCAAGCACAAGACTAGACACAAAAGGGCAAAGGCATTCTCTCAAGTCTTTTAGAGCCAGGGTGAGTGAAAAAAAAGTCTGAACAATAGACGCCAAGCTCGATGTCAGCTGAAGAGAATAAGTTCGAATCATGGTATTTGTTTTGGTTTTATGGTTTTATTTAAGGTGAGCAAAGGCAGCCTTAATGGGCATTTGACCCTCGTTTCTATATTTTCAGGTATTCGAGCTTCTTGTGAAACTGAATACTAAGTTCCGACCTGGAGAGGAAGAACGACATTCCGAGACTGTTTGTACGTTTTTTACGTTCGAAGACATTGAACGAGAGTTTGGACACAAAATTGTGTATTTTTACAGCATCAACAAAGAAGTATACCACTGCCTGAAGACCGGGTTCAATGGCAGGAACATCGTTTTTGTGTCCGAACATACAAATTAGCGTTTTTGAACAGTTCATGAGGTTATGAATCACTCATGGGGGGAGAGACTAGGCTTAAATGGTTACTGTCCCAGCTCACCCCCCTTAATATGGAGTCCTATGGGTTTTTGAATCCTTCACTTTTCCTTCTCGCAGGACACAGGTTAACTGCACTTTGTGGGGTTTGCTGTATTTGTTCAAAAGGTTACTGCGCCAGTTACCCCCCTTTAATATGGAATTTTATGTGTTTTTGAATCCCCACTTTTTCCCCTACTGGCAAGCCCTGATGATATCATAGGATGAATATTCAAAAGGATATTATTAATAAATCTGTTTGAATTTGTAACAACTTAAAACCTGTTATCTTGTATATGTGTCTTGTATCTTGTGTGCTTTTATATTGGTTTTAGTGTTTCCACCAGAATGCTTCTAATAGAGTGAGCGACATTACAATATTTTGGTGAATACTTTTTTATTTACTTCTGGTGCCACTTCTGACTGTTGATTTAATAGGGTTGTTTTGTTCAATCGCTTTTTGTATCTAAGTATCTGTAATCGTTATGTACAAACAAAAAATGAATAAGTTTCGGCCACTGCGGAAGAAAATAAAAGAAAAGAAAAGAAATGAGAAGAGAAAAGTTAAAACGTGCTTAAAATTTAAATCAAGGCGCCTAATGACGGCCGCTAGAGGACGCCACTAAACGCGAAAATTTAACATTTTTATCAATTTCGATACAAAATTACACTTAATTCAAAACTCATATACAAATAGATTATTTCCAAATTTCTTACTGATTTACTTCTAATACTTCAATTAAAAATATTTAACTTTATAAAAGTTGGATCGATTGCTCCCACCAGGTGGCAGTGGCTTACTGAAAACAAACATGGACTCCCAGAACAGCTTAAATCCAGCCGCTCATTATGTTTTCTTCGCTACGATGCATAACTCTCGTAACATGTATCAATTACTACGTGCACTTCACTTTAGAGATGTAAGTTTTTCACTTTATGAAACACAAATCAATATAACACCATAATTTTCTTATTTTATAGAGCGCTGTCATAACGTGTAGTCAATTCGGACTTAAAGTGACCGTCGAAAGCTCACGTTGTGTTCAGGCATCAGCATTTATACAGAAAGAATTATTCGAAGAATATTCACTCAAAGAAGACTCACTAACGTTCACAATCAACTTCACTGTTTTACTGGTATAAAATATTTCTAATTTGTCTTTAAAAATATTTAAAAAAAATTTGTTGTTTAGGAATGTTTGAATATTTTTGGAACTTCCAACGACAATGTGACAACATTGAGGATATGCTACGATGGATATGGAACTCCACTTATTTTATTGTATAAAAAATGTTGATTTAGAATTTAAATTCAGTTTTATAATAATTGTTATAATTTTTAGGTTGCAAGAAAACGAGGCACTGACTGATTGCAGAATTGACACTATGGAAGCTGAAAGTGTGCTTGATTTCGATTTCAGCTCTGCGAACGTCGTGAATAAAGTTGTCATGAAAGTAAATTTTTTTTCTATTTTTTAAGTTAAAAATTACACATTTTAATTGTAATTATTTTACAGTCTGAATTTTTGAAGGAAGCGTTCAGCGAACTTGATGGTGCGAGCGATTATTTGAAGATTGTTATGTCACCGAATAAACCTATTCTCAAATTCTCAACACATGGAATGGCTGGCGAATTTCACGTGAGAAATATTATCCAACTTTATTATGGATTTTTATTCTTTTTTTTTTAATGTTTATATCCACAGATCGAATATTCAAGTGATTTTGATGAAACTGAAACATACCAATGCACACAAAGGAGGGAAATAAAGTGAGTCAATTGTTAAATGTTGAAAAATTTGAAAAATAAATATTGTTATTTTATTCTAGATATAAATCATCTCTTTTAAAGCCATCGTTGAAACCATTACTCATTGCTCAGAAAGTTTCTATTCGTACTGATGATAGGGATATTTTATGTCTGCAATATCTGATTAAAACTGAAGACGATCAATCGACTTTCATAGAATATTACGTAAAGATTGTTTTTAATTTTGTGTTTAGAAAATTTACTCGACATTTTTTAATTTTTTTTTTAGTGTACACCATGTACAGCTGATGAAAACGACGAAGATGACTGTAATTCAATTGTGACCAACGGGAGGTAGTAATTTATACCGCTAATAAAAATATTTGTTGTAGATGTATTTATTTATTCTTTATTTTCAGTTCTGAATAAAAATCTCAATAAAAATATTTAAAAAATGTATTTTTTTAATTTATGTGTAATTTATAATAAAAATATTGATTAAAATATATTTTTCACTTTCATTTTACTTATTACTACTCAAACACCGAATAAAACTTAAAAAAAATAAAATTTAATAACGATTACTTCTATAACTGGACACTAGATGTCGCCTCATGCTCATCACGCAAAGACAAACCTCAACTTCCGGTTTTGGAACCTCGTGTCAAATCAACACCTGCTGCACGTGTAGCTGTAAGTTCACTCTTCTCAACCATTATTCACTCATTAAAACACCTTAAACTCACTCACAGATGGATTTAGAGAGCGCAAAAAGTTCATTTCACCAAATACTAACGAGAATCTGCGATTCATCAAGTCGCGACTCATTTCTCGCGTGGGTTTCATCCAATTACCCACCGTCGGACGACGACATGTTAGAAACAGCAACAGCAACCCTCAAAGACATCGCAGCTGACATCAGATCAATGGTAACAACAAGCGGTTTATTACCCTCTGAAAACATCCTGCCCCCGCCCGAAATGGACATTACACACACGGTCCAAATCGACTCTTTCCTCTACGACGACGACATCTTGGACGAGTTTTTCGAAGCGGGAAAAATGGCCAAATATTACTGCAACCGCTGCGAGTCGAGACTCATTCGTCCCTTGAATATTCTCTCGCATTCCATGTCAGCTGACCGATTATCCTTCATTTTCAACTCGTTTTTGCCCCGATTGGACGGCAAAACGGTAGTGGACATCGGATCACGATTCGGGGCCGTTTTATTCGGCGCTTACGTCTACTCCAACGCATCGAGCATCGTTGGGTTGGAGGTTAATTCCGATTTGTGTCAATTACAGCAGTTTATAGTCGAAAAACGAAGGATGAATGAGAGAATTCGAATCGTTCAAGGCGACGTCTTGTGGCACCCAGAGGTAGTGCAGAGTGGTCACGTTATTTTCCTGCATAACGTGTTTGAGTTTTTCCTACCGAAAAATGAGGAAATTCGATGCTGGGAGTTTCTGAAAGCGAATATCCGAAGACCGGGTACTCTGATCGTGGCTGTACCAGACATAAGGGATTGTTTGGTTAAGTTGAAGGTTGATCCAGAGTTGTTTCTTGATGGGTGGGTCGAGAAAGTTTCTGTAGATGGAGTTTGTTCGAAAGAATACCGGGAAATAACGTTGTATTCAGTTGTTTGAGAATTGAGATAGATTTTGTTACTAATTTAATTTAATTTTTTTTTTGAAGAAATACCGTAATTAATTTGTTTATTTATTTATTTATTTACTAATTATTTTTTTTGTCATGGTACTGGAGTAAATTGAGATTTATTGTTATTTGAGTTAGTTAATTAATGAGTTAAAAATGGAATAAAAATATTTTCATATTTTTATAAATGAAAACCGTATGGAATAATTTTTGGGTTGTATTTATGGATATTTTATCTCCTTCTCAACTTCACTGAATTTTCCCCCCAAAACAACTAAATTTTGCCCAACTATATTTCTCCCAAAAAAATTTGAATATTAAGAGCTTTTTTAGATTTTGCTGGTTGTCTGCACTTGCGTTTCTGACAAGTTTTGGCTCCTAAGGGAATTGCAAACAACTGCTTCACAATTTGCAATGCCAAGGATATGTTTACACTAGGGATGTAAACGGGACCGGAATAGGTCTAATCTCAATTCTACTTACGACACGGGATTCGGGTCAGGACAGGACTAGAGAGCAAGAAATGTCGGAACTAGAACCGGGAATGGGACTAATGTACTATAAAACGTTATTTTTATAATAACAACGCAGAAATAACGTGATTGCTCAGAAGAAATTTCGTGTAAACGAAACCAATTGGGTCTACAAAGTTGCAGAAATTTCAGTATTTGGGATGAAATGGGAATTTTAAAAAACTAAAAATTCGGGATTTGATTCGGGACAGAACTGACAATTTGGTACCGTTTACTTCTTTACTTTACACTAGACTAATTTAGAAAAATTGAACGTATGCAGTTTTCTACTGTCCAATTATCTCTGTTGATTAACACATGCCATAAACGGGAAAGGAAATCAATTTCTTTCATTCGAAACCTTCTTTTCGTCATTTACTTGATATAGAACGTTGCGATAACATTATGATAACGTTTCGAACAATTCAGTATTTTTGTGGCAAAAATTTCTTTTTTGGGGGTATATTGCAGTGAAGTAGGGGAAGAAATAATAAATTCCGGTAATTTTTTACATCTTCATCTATACTTGTTGATTTGATGAATTCATTTCATATCCATTCGCTTTATTGCATAAATCCATACGAACTAGATACGTAGCAATAAAGATTGCACCGCATTGAGCCTCGTGGGCCTTGCCGCATGAAAATACATGAGATGCCATGTGATAACCCGGTGCAGCTCGAGGGACCTCCGGTTGATTTATTAAAACCAACATTGAGTTGACACCTCCTCTCATTCTCAATCATATAATTAACAAGCCGAATGCATACCACTCCAACACCCTATGAAAATAAGGCGATGATTCTAAAGTTGAAATTATTAAAGTTGATCAGTTGGTGTTTAGTGGATTTGAATAAATTGCTCATTACTGAATCGAAATTTCGGGATTAAAAGTTGAAATTTAATTAATGAGTGGGAGTGGAATAAAAAAAAAGAGGGTGAATAATTAAGTCAGACATTTTGGTGTTTTAATTATCAATTTATTTGGGTTTATGCTAGAATAATTTTTTTTTTTTTGGGGGGTGTTGGGTGTGGGGTGTTGGGGTCTGTGGAGAAATGTAACTACAAATTGGAAAAGCAGTTTATCATGTGTGGCCACCTTGAGCTTGCACAACATTTGGGACTTTTGACCTCTTTTCCCTGCAGTGCCAATTTATTTGGGTTTGAGGAGAAATTATTGATTTAACTTTAGAATACCGGTACCGTAATTCATATTTCTAGGGATATTTTTTATTGAAAATTGAAATTAAGACATTTTTTGGAGTTTTTAAAGTTGTCTTTTTAAGGGATTGTATAATTCTTTGAGACGATTTTGAGTTTTCTAGGGTTTGTGAAAACACTAGACTTGACAACCCCAGGAATTTAACCCCTCAACCCCAACTCTTCACCCCAACCCAGAGACTATTAGTTGAACCAGTCAAACGAAAACCAATGACAAATCTTGAAAAAAAAAGATTAACTCATTTTTTTAATGCTGCCATGACCAATTTAGGTGCTACGCTCCCTGGTGTTAAAATTTGACTTTAGCAGACCTATTATCAACCAGCACTTAGAAAAAAAAACTCAAATGTGTAAAATTCAGCAAAATCCCATAAATTATCAGATTTCATACACAAAGTTCCAAATTTCAACACTAGGTGGCAATAGAAATAGAAAAATTTATCAAAATTATATTTTTTTTTACTGAAAAAATACTTACTCAAGTTTTCTTAAAATCAAACAAAAAATAATTGCCTCAATCTGAAATTTCAAGTTTACATAAATGGTTTAATCTTATTAAGCCGAAAAGCTGATTAAAACCTAAGCTGCTTGAGGTTGATGAAATCGACTTTTGGCATCGTCTAAAAACCGATGCAAGAGGAAATGTCAAAATGTAAATAGACAGAATTTTTTTTAATCACAAAATAATACAAACTTTACTAACATTGGCCAACATTTTTCAAATCCTAAAACTTTTCTGGTTAACAAAAGGGAATTAAAGTCGTTGTTCTCACATTTTAGTGTTCATAAAATACTCCCAAAAGAACAGAACAATTATGAAAATTTTGCTGAATGAATTACTCCGCACAAAATGATGGTAATAAAACATTGAGAATATAATAATTAAATGTAATATTTTAATTCAGGAATGTGCGAGCTTGTTAATTCGTTTTAACGACTGAAATTGTTGTCATTTTACATGACAAATGCAACGTTTAATAAAGTAGAAAACTATTTCTACACGTAATAACAACAAACTTGATTTTTACTATAAAAAATATTAAATTTAAAGATAAATACATAAAAAACTAAATTTTCTTGAATTTAAATCCTTATTTTACTCACAGAAAAACATCCTTTTCGCCAACGCCGTAAAACCACCATTAAAAAAAAAACCTGATTTTATAATTAATGTGAATATAACACATAAAAATAAAACATATAAGCAAAAATGTTGAATAATTCAATAACGCATCGTGTTTTTATCTTGATCGTTGACAAACGAAAGGTTTAAAGCGGCCATTTAGTCCTTTATAGTTCAATAAATCGCCGCAAGATGCTTCGATTCGATTCATTAATCTTTGATTTCTCGAAGCGAGTTTCTCTGAGAAATGCAATCTGAACTTATCAATTGAGAAAACAAGATACACAACCCAACTTAACAAACTAACCCAATTTTATCCCACCGGGATCTTTAATCTGATCTTGTAGTGAAAGCGACGTAATAAGATCATGATGTACTGCGTAAACATTTTTCTCTTTCAATTTTTTAGGCCTGAAAAAATTGAGGATAAGGACTACGATGGAAGAGGAGGTAAGTTGATTGAAGAAGGTTCTTTTAATGTATTCTGTTCAGCAAAGTAGTAGAGTATAGTGCAGTAAAGTTAGAGATGTGGTGTAGACTGCAAATGGCAAGAGGCGAGTGCATTAGACTGTTAATCAAATTTGGTGTTCAATGTGGTGGAACTCGAAAACTCGATTAAAACGAGTAAATTCTTTAGAATTGGAAAAACCAATTGAAAACAAACTCATCATTCAATTTGAGTCTGGTTGGAAAGGAAATTAGTTAATGAAATAGTGGAGGATTGAATTGAGGAGTAAAGTAAGTTTGTTTGTTTATTGATTTGGGAGTGTTGGGGGGAAGCCATTTTGTAAATTTATCAAGACATGTTTAGTTAATCTGGTCATAAATAATGAAAAGTTGAATGTTTTTGAAGATTTATTATATTTAACTACTAAAAACAAGGATTTACAGGCCTAAAAGTGAGTTTTAATAGTGTGGAAAGACAGTTTGGTAAATTTGTCTGAAATATTTATTACATCTAACCTAATGACCTAATTAAAAACAATTTTAGGCTTAAAAGTGTATTTTTACTGAATTTTAATAATATGGGAAGCCACTCTGTAAATTTGTCTGAAAAATTTATTTAATCTGACCATAAATAATAAAAAGTTGATAATATTTTTGTCTTATACTAAAAACAATAATTTTTTTTAAATTACCAAACCTTTTAATAAATTTTTAGATTTAAAAAAAAAAAAAAAAAATATCAACTTTTTTCAGAAAAATACAAATCTTTCTAAGAATAATTATTTAAAATGACATCAAATCCCAAAAAATTATGTCAATAAAAACATTTCTCACATCACATATAACATCTGAATTATTCCTAAAATTTTAGTTTCACAAAGTTGAAACTTTAACTCTCAACTTAAGCAAAAAAATTCATTACACTTCCAAAACCTACCACCAGATACCCTCCATCAATCCTATCCACCAGCCCCACACACTGTGTGGACTTGTCCTCTTCCAATGAATCTCTCTACCCTCCCAGCACACTAGCTTTGTGCTTCATTCAATCTCAGCCCATTCAAACTTGACCACACACTTCCTGATTAGCTCGAAAAAGTTCTTCAATCACAGTTTCTTCAAAACTCCATAACTTGAAACAGTCACAGTGAAAATGAGACTAAAAAACATAAATCAAAAATCAAAATGGATAAACACAAGTTCAATACTAATGCAAAGAGCGAGTCAATTCAATGAGTGGAATTAAGACAATTAATAATTGACTAGAAGAAGCAAAATGAAGAAGAAAAGTGGTGTGGAAACTGTTGGCCACCAAACCACATCTTGGTTTGTGATGACAGTGTGGTTGACAGTATCAGTTGCAGCTGTTAGCATGTCAACCATAAGTTTTGTGCAACCTGCTTGGTTTGTGCGCCAAGAAAAGAGGCAAAGCAAAGATGTTGACGTCTTCATGTTTGGTGTTTTTAGCTTTTGTTACAGGTAAGAGATACATTTCTATTTTTATTTTTATGTATTGGAATTGATTTTTGTTTTTTGTTTTTAGTGTTGAAAATGGATACAGTTGTCAGTTATATCAAGGTGTGCTGGAGTCAACAATGTGGCAGATATGTGGCGTTTTGTATGGAGGTGGATGCGTGTTGAACTGGTTGTGCACTGTATTGGCATTTCTAGTTATTGCTGTGCCCGGTATGAGACTGAGGCAGCAAGTAATTAGTGCGATCGGCTTTTCACAAGCTGTTTCAGGTGATGTCAATTTTCCGTCTTTAGTACTGTAGATTGGGAAAGTTTGTTTTGTCGGTTTTGTTTGATTTTGTTGGTCAAAGTTTTGTAGATAGACAATTTAGGTGTTTACGTACAGTCGAACCCCATTAGAGTGAACTCGCTTACAATACTTACGGTATATGTAAAAATTGGTTTAAAATTCCCGATTTTTATCTCTTTGTTTTGTTGGTTAAAATTTTGTTATAACGAATGTTTCATTATTACGAATGTAATTTGTCGAGGTTTTTACAACCGAAAGTTCGTCATAAAATCTGACGCATGTGGCGTGTCACGTTAAAATGACATGGCAACGTTAGATTAACTTTTATTTCATGATTTTTGTCAGTGAAAACTTAGTTTAGAGTTTTACTTCTCCATTTTCTCCGCATGTTCAATGCTATGTCATGTCAGAAAAACTCGACATAACGAAAAATCGGGGTTCGGGTTACAACGAAAACTGAATTTTTTAGTCTTTTGCGTTTCGCTATAACGGAGTTCGACTATACCGTATTTCCTCTAGTTGTGGGTTGGATTCAAATAAGACGCAGGTCTCCATTAGTGCGCGGGATAAAATTCTCCTATGTGAATAGCACATATCGATAAGCCTCAATTAGTGCATGGGTGCATTATTTGAGTATGTAAAAAATAGAAAACAAGTGTACAAATTCTAGTTTACAAGTATTTTAGCAGTGTTAAAATAACCTTAAAAAATATATTTTTAATTTTAAAATCAACATTTTATTGAAGATTAATAAACAATTTTAATCGTAATTTTGAGCGAAGGCTTATTTCTATTATTATTACGCGGGATTGTAATAAGATACGAGATAAAAGTTCACTGAGAAAATAGTGCACGGGTGAACTATTAGAGTTAATTGGCTGATTACATTAATAAATAAAAATAGTAATTTTTTACATGAAATTGTATTAAATTTTTTAATTTTAAAAGATTTTTATGAAAAAAAATGATGTTAACGTTGAAATAAACGTTAAACTCATTGCGCGTAATGCCGGTGACCGCAGTGCTGAAAACCCAATTACGCAGCATGATGGTAGATAGATACGATCAAGATGATCTTCAAAATACTGGTAGTGGAAATCCTTTTTTATAGTTTGGTTGATACGAAAAAGTAAATCCTATCATCATATTTCGTAAAAACTAAATAAATCCAAAACCAATAATTTCAATTTCTGTCACAGTTATTCTTCTACTTATTCCACTTGTTCTTTACCCACTGGATCTCGGGTCTCCATTTGTCCGTCACATTTGCGGCAATGATTCAACATCCTTTTCACCCGGCTCTTGCACCATTGGTTGGAGCTACGCACTGGCCATTGTTGCAACCGGTTTGACCATTTACTGCCCACTTCTAGCTTGGCTCACCACGTACAAAAAATACTATAGTAATTTATGGACAAATCAATATTCAAAACTACATTTGGAGGACGTAGTATGTGAGAAACTTAATAAATTATAAAGTTTCTGTTTTATCCTTTTTTTAGAGTTAAAAAAACTGTCTAAAATTTGTGTATTAAAATGTTAAATCTTTGGTAAATAAAATTTTTCATGTTCCTTACATAATTGTTGACCGGTTTTTATTTTTATTCAGCCACAAACACTTGTATTGTCACTGATGCATCAATTTGAGCGAAAACTAATTAACCAGCAAGCGAAGACGAAGACTCAAGTGGGTTGTCACTGGTAATCTCTTAAACCCAGAGTTTAATGACAGATGAGCGTAAAACAGAAGACTTGCACTCAACTTCTTAATCTTGAGTAAAGATTATTAAATTCAATTATACTGTGAATGAAAAACATGTTTTTCAAAAGCTCAAGTGACCGGCAAATCCTAGCTTTTACTTTTTTTTTTATATCAAAATTGCTGACTAGGCCTAAATGTTTATTTGCAACTTCAACATTTGGCTTTATTTATTTTGTAAACGACAGCAAATTTAGGGGCATTCAAATAGAACTTCATAAGACGGGGAAATAAAAAGAAGGGAAAAGAAACCGGATGTCTTGCATCCAGTTGCTAGGCAACGGGAGAAGATACCGGATGTTAGTAACGACCGATCTGCCCATGGAACATTGACCATCGTTGGAAGAAAACCCCAACTGCAGTGAAATGGTGAGTAATCAACATTATGCACAAAATGACATTGTTTTTAGGCATTGTGTTTCTGTGATTAGGGTATAATGGCAACTTTTCTTAGTCACTCGGGAATTATTAGAGGAAATGTTATTTTAGATTGCATAAATGCATTATTTTTACATTTATTTGAATTTTTTTATTATAATGTATTTTATTTTATCCTTTCTTTTCATTAGCTAAAAACTGAATTTTTTATTGTTTAGTTTAATCTAATCTTAGCTAAGATGTGCTTAATTAAATTGCTCCAAAAACTCTTAAAAGTGATGATAAGCAAAAAAAATAAAGAAGATATAAAAAGTGCGGCATTAATGAGTTTCCTCGAAATCAGTTTTCTTGTTCAATAATAATTTCTACTATTATTTGTCATTTACTTACAAGATGTAAATAATTGATCGACCATTAATATAATGTATCTGTTGGTTGCAAGCTCGGTTGCGTGGTTGGCAATGAATACCAGCTGTAACATACTGGAGACATAGAAAAAAAGAGAAAAAAAAGTTAATTATTCTTAGTCTTAGGCAGCAACAGATTTCACTTTGGGTTTTCCTTTTTTGCTTTTAATTTACTTGTGTGGAATTGCAGCAACTAATTGCACTTTTTATGAGTAATTAAAAGAATACTAATTTGCTTGAAAATTTATTAAATCATTATGTAAAATAACATTATTACAAAGTTAGAATATTAATTTATTACAAATGATTTTTTTAAATAAAAAGTGTTAAAAAGTGAAAAATGACTGGTTATGTGTGACAAAACAAGATTCATTGATCCTTGTAGAGGGATTTTCTTGTCTTACATTTTCACCCTAGGAGGTGGATAAATTGAGGTGAGCCTAAAATTCCATATGAAAACATTGACCTAAAAAAGCCATGAATATGATATTGATAGCAAAGAGCATGCTGGGTCACAATTTTTATTAGGGCTTTGAAAGATTACAGGGAAAGCAATTTTTATTGCAGTGAGAAAATAAAGGTATTAAAGGGTTATGGTATGTGTCATTAAAAAAAAGTTGTTGTATTTATTTTTGAATTATAATTAATTCAGTAGTTAAATTTTGTTTTTAGAAAATTGTTGTACGTTGTTAAAATGGTTGAATTGTTTGAAATTGTTTTATTGTGTTTTATAAAGTGGATGAAAAGGTTTTACATTGTTGAAAACTTTTAATTTCACTAACAATTGCTTTCATTGCTTAAAACATTTGTCATTGTTGACTGTAATCATTGTTGATATTGTTGAATTTTTGACTGTAAAAAAACAACTCTTTACTTGATGATCCAGTTACAACAATGTCCACTTATGCCCTTTGTCACCTGATAACCTTTCGAACTTTCCCGAACTAATGAGTTGACAAATTTTTCACATTTGTCAAAGCGTTCCTTCATGTAATCGATGAGCTTCTAAATGAACACAGCTCAATAAAATTTTGTATTCCAAACAAAACTTGCGTCGGCGCTCAAGGGTCAAAAGCTTAGTCCATAATTCAAAACTGACATTTTTATCAACATTGCCAATATAATCAATACCCACTACGGTACCTCATAACACAGTCTACATTTTAAACTTAACATTATTACGCAATTTTTCATCATCACAATCGACATTTTAACTAACAATAATAAGAGCTACAATATTTTCTTTAATTTTAGGACTAATAAACTCCACACTGCAAGTTAAGAGATTGTGGTCATCACGACGGTGTCAGAGCTTAACTACAAGTAGAAAAAAAAGACAACCGGAAATAGAAATCTGACATTTCGCAAGACATGTGCGTGCATGGTCAGTAGAGATTTCTGATATCATTTCACGCATGACAGGAGGCACTGGATGATCAAGTAAGAATCGATAGTCATGTATATTGTAAGTGATTACTAGAAAAAGTTGTACATTTTCAACCAAAATTTCATCTTTGTGTAATTTACAAACTTTTATACTCTTCTCTTGATTTTTTAATTCCCAATGCTTTTAATTAAATTGTAGCTACTGTCTTTAACCTGACCTTTCGCAGGTACGAAAGGGAAAAAGCAGGGGAAAAGAAGTTTCTTAATTAAAAGAGCAATTTAGGGGTTAAGATGGCAAGTTTAAGAGTATATTTCATAACTTTGAAACGATTATAACTCGAGTATGTCACGCTTTATGGCTAAAAATACTCCGAACTCCTGCAACGCCGACATCAAAGTTTTGCCTCTCCGGTTTTTTATCCGATGGCATTTCCGTTTACACCTGTCACATTTCACGTTACGCACGCTATTGTAAAGCGCTGGAACGGAGAGATGTGTAATTATCGGTCCATTAGTCTCTTTTTTTTTTCTCCTTCAGCGTTCTCCTTACTTTACTTCCA
The DNA here is from genome assembly GCA_034695745.1 of Geophilus truncorum. NCBI lineage: Eukaryota > Metazoa > Arthropoda > Chilopoda > Geophilomorpha > Geophilidae > Geophilus > Geophilus truncorum. The sequence continues at coordinate 15,727 of JAQFZP010000586.1, forward strand.
TTTGTGTCACGTGATTGTGAACACATCAGATGTTATTGCTACACGAGCAAAGCAACAATTTCATTTTTTTTTTAATTTATATATGGGAAATTCTAGGGAAAATTTTCTAGGAATTTTTTTACGAGTTTTAAATAACTGTGTTTTACATTGTGCTTTTGTGGTGCACTGGTCGTTGATTAGTTAGAAATCTATTGATTTGATGTTATTTTGGGTTATTGTTTGGTTGGTTTGGTCATCCTCAGGCTGATAGTGTCAGTAATTGATGTATTGGAATTAAAATTTAAAAATGTGAGGATTACAATAGGGAATTTGCATTAATTGATGTGTGTGTAATTGAATTTTCAGGCAGGAAGTTAAAGATAAACGGAAGATTGAAAGTTGGAAAATTGTGTGTTTGGGATGTATGAATAATTTACTGGTAATCAATCAATCAATCAATCAATCAATAGCCAATATCGTCTGGTAAATGTTAGGTATTAAGTTTGGGGTTTTGAATTTTATATTTTCTGATGAGATAAAACATTAATTAGTAATTTTGAGGTGTAGATAAAGGAGGTTAATAGAATTAACAATGAAGATGTTAATTAGGTTTTTAAAGTGGTAAGTCGTTTATGGAAGATTTACTTATAACATATCAATTGTATGTTAAACATAAGTTATGAATATAAAGTCGATTTTTGCTTATGTTTTGATATTTATTTTTAAACATTTAAATTATTTAACAATTTCTTCATAGTGTTATAAAATACATAAAATACAGAAAAGTTGACAACAATATTCCAGGTAACAAAAACAATTTGCCCAAAAAATAAATCTAGAAAAGGTCACTTCACCATTCATCAAAGTCAAACTAATAGATATAGACTTTAATACCAACCCATAATTACATGCTCCAAAGCCCCCTTTTTCCCTACTTTCTTTTCAATTTTTCCTCCCTGCATTCTAAAAAAGGTTCCACGAATAGATTAGACCTTATTACAATAAAGTTCATTAATCAGGAGCTTTTTTGCTAGCTTTTTCATTTGAAAAAAAAATTAATAAACTTATCAAATTTTTCAAAGAAATAAAAGGAGAAAAAAAGGGGGAAAAGAGAAACTTTTCACTTAGTTGTAAGGAAAGCGGGAGTTGGGCAAAACTGAAAGAGGAAAAGGATGTGAATAAAAATATATTGTGGCAAACACGACATCAAAGGACTGCTTGTAATTCCTTTCATGTTGGTAAAACCGATCAGACACTGGTGATCTGGCTTTAAGGAATGAGGGAGGAAAAAGTCGGAAAGTTTCCGGTTCTTTAATGGCACAAATTGAATTGTGCTTTTAAGGAGACGATAAATTAAGAGTGAACGCAGTTTGAATATTTTTTTATCTTGCTTTTGTTTAATGACCTACTTTGAATGTTAATTTGTTTATATACTGTTGGTGATGAGATTACAATGCTAAACATTCGCCATCAAATGTATGCAGCGAAGCATACTTGAAGGCGGGGCTTTGTGAAAGAAAAACAGCCTAATGACCCGAATACTATGCGTTTCTGTTTAATGTTGCAGATAAATTAAGGAAAAATTTGTTAAGATGAAAAAAGTTGGCGGGAAATAAGTTTTTCGTGCGTGCAATTGTTGTTTTATTGCTTGCGAAGAGAGGATGTAAAGAAGAAAGATTTTTGATGTTTTGATCAGTTTTTTTTTTCTTTTGGAAGATTGTGGCATTTTTCATGTTTTAAATTGCATGTTGTGCATCAATATTTTGCTGATGGAAAATTGGACAGCGTGGCCTTTAATTGACACATAAATTCCATACGTGACTGAGGGTTGAAGAGTTCTTTCAGGTTCCTATTCTAAGCCTTTTATAATGGCAAATTAGAGGTCTGGTTTCTGGTAATTGAAATTTTTTTTTAAAAAATAATTTATTTGAAATTATGTAAGGATTTTTTGTTTCATAAATTGACCCAATACAATTCTTAAGTCTCACCTCTCTCCCATTAAAAACTGAAAAATCATGCATGAGTTAAAAGTTAAAAGAGGATTAATTCTCCCCACCACTTATTGATCAAAAACTCATTATAACCCATTCACTAATAGATTAATTCACACCCATTTATGCATAAAAAGTTAAAAATCACTGAAATTATCATTTGAAAAAATCCAAATTCAATTATTATTTAGAAAAAACTAATTCTTTTTTTCCCTTTATTCCAGATCTGAAATCCAGTCTTTCATCACCCCATCCTCTCCCCACCTTTTGAATTTTTTAATTAACCTTTTCAAATAAATGAATTCCTTCAAATTCAAATGCACTAACCTTCTCAGGGGAGATCCCAGTGAGGGAAGGGGATGAATATAAAGGGGTAAGGAAAAAGAGAGACAAGTAAGTCAATATTTACTCCCCCAATCCTGGATACTCTCACAGCAGGTGGCAAAACAAATAAATCCAGAAAGGAAAATTGAGTGTACACTACACATCCTGATCAAAGAGAGGGAGAGGAAAGGTAAATAGGGCAATGTGGCAAGATGGGGAATTAAGGGGGTTAGAATTGGCTAGTAAGTAGCAAAAGAAGAATTACTAGGGGTAAAAACCCATGAGTAATGCTACTTGTAGCCAATTTTATCAATCAACTGTTCCCTGGTCAATGAATAAAGATAAGTTTGAAATGCCACTCATGGTGAAATACAATTTTCCCATTTCTTATCTTGAGGTGTTAGGGTGTGTGTAGATCAATGTTTATGTTCTCAGACTTAAAATTTTTTTTTAGAGTGCAAATATTAATTAATTTCAGCTCTAACTTTATTACTTTCTTCAAAGTCATAAGAACAAGATGTCATGTGTAATTTTAATCCACCAGCAGCTGCTTGGGGAGAATGTTGATCAGAAAAATGCATTGTAATGAAGAAAAGATACAATTAAATTACATTTCATTTGCATAGAGTTTTTCTCTTTTTGGAACAAGGGGAGAAATTATGCAAAAGTTTGAAATTATGTTGCAGCTTACATGTCCAAGAGCAGGAGATTTACAACTGGTTCATCATGTTGGCACAACACGAGGAAATATGGGACTTGACTTTTGACCTTGCTCACACTAATTTGATAAATTTATTAATTTGTTGCTCACTTACCTCAGGTCAAAATGTAAATTTTTTAGAATTATGTGTAATTTTAATGGTGAAAGTAATCAATATTTCATCAAATGAAATAGCACTGTGTTTGTGGAAGGAAGAAAAGTGTTGTAAATTTAATTGTGTTGACTGTCACTAAGAACATAAAGCATTTACAACAGGAAATTTAGCCAGTATATATTCAAAATCCATAACTTTTTGTAGTTCAGCAAGTGTAAAGAAATTCCCAAGGGGGGCCTTAGATAAACAAAAGATAAAGAAAGTATGATGTTAAAGGTGAGGTAAACATAATTAATCAAGAATATAAAAGAAAAAAGTTGTTTTTACAATGTGTAATTAATTACAACTTAAAGCTGAAACTGAGTAAAAAGTGAAAAATAATAAAAATGGTGGGAGGAAAGCTGTGGATTAAAGACACAGCGTGTTGTGTGCAGTCATGTTTCACCACAAAGCATCCTTAATTTATCAATTGTAATTAAGAAACTTGTCACATTACACTAAATTAAAAACAATACAAGCTGATTGTTGCAATTCTGATGAACTGTTTGTGTGTAAATTTATACCCCCATTAATTGTCAGTAGAGAATCTTGTGCACAAGTAGCACAACACACCCTGATTAATCTTTGATTTATTGAAACGCGTCCCGAGATTGCAATCTCAACTATCTCGGGGCCCAGCAGGCGTCTTTCCTCACAGCACAGTGTGATGTACTTAATAAGAGGCAAAAGTGAACTATTTTCCTGCACACTGATATCCAATTCAATTAGATAAAAATGTACAGGAAGTGCTTACAATAAATAACTTATCTGACACAGAAGTAATACAGTATTAACACTACACTTTGGGCTGGGATTAGTGGAATTCAAGATTTTGCTTGTAAAATTATCAAATGTTTTGTTAATTTTTTTTTTGTTTTTGTAGAAAGATTTGGACGAAATAGGGTCTATCAGTGTTTTGGTCGTGCGGAGTGGTTCTTTGCGGTCAGTTTCCTTTCTTAGCAATCAAGTCCAAAGTGCTCTTGTCCATTCATCTCTTAGTAGATGCTTCCTGACCTCCCAGTCGGCTTTTGTTCACTTCCACGGAAGTCCATTCATTTCTATTTGCTCCACTGATTTCAATTTTTTTGGTCATTTTCTATTTTTGTTTTAGATGGCCAAACAAAATCCTGACAAAGTTCACTAAATTTACAAATTATGTTTTTGTTTAATACAATACTAAAAATTGTTTGTATTAATTGTTGAATTTTTTAAAATTTACAGAAACGGTTGTTTAGCTGCAATTGTTGATGATAAATGTGAGAGATTTTTAACTGTGATGAGATAAATTTTATTTCAACTATTTAATCTTTGCTGACTCGCATATCTCTTCAGTCAGTGTGGATTATATACAATGCCAGTAGATGGGAAACTAGCGCCATCTCACGAGGAAATGAGTCAATGCAATGAATTCATTTTTATTAAAAATTTAGTAAGTGGGTTTGTTTAAACTTGTGTAAAGTCTTCTACAAAAAAGTTGTTTTCAATAAACATGTCATTTTTCTTGATGTAAGTGAAAAAATATGACGTCAAAAACCTGTAAATCTCGATTTAAACCAGTTTAAGCTCGATTTACAAGCACAATTAATAAACTAACCAACCTATAGATTTATTTTAAAGTTTTAACTTTATATCTGTAACTTGTGACTAAATGATAAATCAGTCATTATCTCTAAAATACGATTTGCATTTATTCAAAATAACTGTACCGATACAAATTTTAAAGTTCTTCGAAATACGCAACTCTTGCTCGAGTCGAAGCAGCTGTAATCTAAAATAATAATAATAATAAATCATTAAAAATAGCCATTTACCCCATATATATAATTTCATACCTTTCGAAGTGTAGAATATTTATTATCCCCATGTCCCACGTTATCATCATATATTTTATCAAAAAGCGTTTGTTTTTCTTCAACTTTAAGAACCTCAATTTCAGACTTGAGGTCTTTTAGCTGCTGTTGAAGATGTTTACTTTTTTCAAGATATTCAACTCTTTAAAAAAAATAAACAAATTATAAAATGTTACCACTTTATAAATTACTTAAACTAATTTCTAGGATTAACCTTTCTTTTTCAATTTCTCGTGACAGTTTCTCGACATCGTTGTTGCTGACAAATTCGAAATTCATTGCAAGATCGGACGAATGTAGGGCAAGTGGCTGTGTCCACGCAGCTTTATGTTTGATATGAACATCGTTCATAACTACGTCAGGGGTAAGTTGGTAATCGTAGGTTTGTGGTAATAAGACAGATGTCCTCTGAAATAAGTGGATTAACATAATGCTAAGGGTACATTATATATACAAATCCTTACATTGGGTTGACAAACTGTTTCCAATAACTTCTCTCTCACTTGTGTTTCAGCCATTTTTGCTCTCATAAGGTCACTTTTAAGCATTTCAAGTTCCCTATTTCTATAAAAATAATTATTAGAATGAAGTTTAAAAACTGTACACGAGTAGACATCAAAAGTTTAGAAAATCGGATTTTTTAGTGTTTAATAGAAAAATATAAATTTCACAAAATATATATTAAACAAAAATTGATTTAGGGCAATTTACAAGTTCTAAATTGTGTTCTAAATAAGAAATCTTAAAAACTAATGGAAGAAAAATTTAAAACTAAACAGATTTAAAACGTTTAATTCTAGTTATAATTTTTTTTATTGAGTTCTAAATTGCCCTAAAATAGTTTTGGTTTAATTAACATACATTTTGTGAAATTTATACTTTTCTAACACTGTAAAATCCAATTTTCTAAACTTTTGACTTATATATTTATTTATTATTTTTACCTTCTTTCTGACTGCTCAATCATATGCCCAGCTAAAAATTCAGCTTCGCGTATTTTGAACTCCATTTGCTTCTTTTCTTCTTCTGACTGTAGATATATTAAAATGTATCAATTCCAAATCACAAAATTTAAATGGGTTAAAATTTACCTTAATAACAGTAATTTGCATACGTGCAATCTCAGCCTCAGCTTCAGCTGCTTTCTGTGTAAGAAGCATCGCTTCTTCTTCAGCTACTTGTGCTTTTTCCGCTAGAAGCTCAGACGCTTCTTCAGATCTTTTCTGAAATAATATTTTTTATTTAGTAAATAGTAAATGGTGATTTAATTAATGAATTTAATCTACCAATGCTTCACTGGCTAATCGAGCTTCGTCTTGACATTGCAACAACCTCATTTCCAACTCTGCCTTTTCCCTTTCTGCTTCTTCTCGTAGTTGTTTCTCGCGTGCCAATTTCCCACGTTCAATCTGGATTAGAAAATTTAAATAAGAAAAAACTTCGAGTAATTAGTGTTGATAACTGACCTGGCGTCGTAGTTTTTCTTCTTTAGCCTGTGCTTTCATTTGCTGAACTTCCATTGAATCTGGTTTTCTACGGCGCATGAATAAATCGTGATTGCCAATGCACAGATCTAAAATCTAAAATAATAATTCACTTTAAAAGCTGATCTATAGAAATAGAAATCATAAACAACTTACAACTTTATTCATATGAAGTTTTTTCGAGTAAAACATGAAATTTGGCGCGGTTTTGTCGATAGGTTTGATTATAAACTGAAATTTCACAATATTTAAATTTTGTTAGACACATTATTCGAATTAAATTACCTTTCGATCATCAAATGAAATATTGCGAATTTCATTCCAAGGAAAATTGATTTTCGGGGTGAGTTTGTTGTCCTTTTCGTAAACATTTAAACCCAAAGCAGTAACCCCAAGCCACAGTTCACTATCTTTCTTATTCTAAATACAAAAATCAACACATTAAACTCAAGTCTCTCTTAATATGAAGTAAAACATACACATATTGGAAAATAATTAACTCCAAACATATCCAAATCTTGTGCTATTTTTAAATACTCCATTTCTGCTTCATCTCTAAAAAAAATACAAAACAGATTAAAAAACACACCTCTAACATGCAACCATCTCACATTCTTTTATCCAACCTAGACATTCCTTTGTGATCGGCGTACCAAATTTTAATCCTTTCCTCCCACATCTCCGGAGTCATTTGGTATTGATCGATGACTCGTTGGGGAAGGAGATCTTCGTTTATTAACATTGTGGGTTTATATGTGGTGTGATCGTAATCTCCATACTGATATTACATAAATATAAAAACAATTTAATTTATTTTAAGGTGGTCAATTTCAGTGCCAATACTTTAGCTTGAACGGCGTATGAAGCGAGGAGAACTGATGCTTCGGGTGGACAGTAGATGTCCATGTTGAGTATTGATTGTTTCACTTGCAAAAAGAAAAAATGTTGTGTAACTTCTTGAATTAATTCCTCAGCCACATCTTCAGGGAAGAATTTCGCCAGTAGTACAAAATGAGCTGCAGTTTTGTCACCATTGTTTTGAGATAACACCTGAAACATGATTAAGGTAAATTTAATAATTTAATAAAAATATAAAACAACTCATCATCTACCTTTTGATCAAATTTTAACCAGGCATAAGTCCCCTTCGAGTCAAGATACTGCAGTCCAAAGTACCAAGTTTCTCTCAAACCTGTTGTTCTACATACCAAGTCAAACAACTCTCGACCTGTTGCCTTCCACTGAAACAATATCAACCATTGTTTACACTCATTTCAATTATGTCTTTACACATTCAACCTCAATTCTGAACTCCAGTTCTGCATCCATAGTTGTCACCCTGACAGCTAAGGTTTTCTTATCCTTTTTCTTCTTCTTTAAAGTCATCTTGTTTAGAAATAACTGTGCAATTTTAAATGGTTGAGGTCATCTCATTGGTAGTGGACGTTGGTTGAAGTTGTTGGATGTATGAGATGTTCTTACAATGCGCTAGGAAACTCTTGTTGATTGTTTGGTGGTGGTTTTGTGGTAATAGAGTTAAGTTTAAACGTCAAAATGAGGTAATCGAAACAGTTTTGATGGCAGCCTCTTGTTCCTCTTTATTTAGGTTCTGGTTTTGTGGCGTGGAGTGGAGAGAGTGCTCGATAATAATGGATTCGGGTCAAGCTCAGTTTACAGTGAAGTCATGTAATATCAGAGTTTTTATTGCGGTTAGAGGGAAATTTGGTCATCAGAAAGGAATTTGGTTTGTTGTTACACAAGGTGAAGTACAATAGATATTTATATTTTTTTTAATTATTTATTTATCTACTTTTGTTAAAAAAACATTTTTTTCTCGATTTATCTTTAAAGCTGTAATCTTTAACATTACATTCTTAAATCCCCTGACTTAAGTAATTGAAAAAATGTACGAGTGGAAAACATGACATTTTTGAATAATTTTTTTTTTAATTTTTTTTTAAAGGCGAGTTGCATTTAGGTTATATACAAAAATCAAAGCTGAAATAGCAAAAATACATTTATAATGATTACAATCAGCAAATATTTGAAAATTACAATATTTGACTGCTTTTCCCACTGCCAGTTTCTTGTGTCTCATTAATAGCTTCTAATTCCATCATCAATGAACTTCTTCTGCCTAAATTTATTTCGTGAGAACAATGAGTGGGGAAAACATACTGGTCTGATGGCTGAAACATTGCCACATTTTTCTGATGAGCAACTGCTATATCATCAGCTAACTTATCAGCAATGTTGACATTTGCTTGTTTATCTAATGCCACATGCAAAAGCTTGAACAGTTTGGGGTCAGAAATGCTCATATTTGATGTTGTGTTACAAGGCTTCACTAATCTTGCAGGTGCAGCTGATTGGTGCTCATTACTCCTACCCAACAAATGAGAATTAAGAAAATGAATTAGAATAGAATAGAATGTAAAGTAAATCTAACCTTCTAATAGTTGATAGGATATTTGGCTGACTTTGTGAGATTTGCATATTATCTTTGATGTTCTTGCGTCTCACCTGGAATAATTTCCCAACTATTCTTTGAGTCCAAGAAGGTGGTGTTGGGTGACTTTCGGTTTTGTCAATTTCCAAAATGACTGATTTTTCAAAATTATCTTTAAAAGTTAAAATAATTAATTCAAGTTCTTATTTACAACACTCATAATTAGAGCCCAGATAAATGCATAAATGTATAAAAAGATGATACATGACATAAAACGACATTCTCTGACTGTGGAACACTTACAACAGATTTTATTCGCTATTGCAAATTGCAAATAGCAAATAAAATATTGCAAATATTATTGCATATTTTAAATGTTATCAATGCTTACTTTGATGATTTTTTTAGTGCATACATATGCACATAAAGCTGTATTATTATTTATTAATGCATAAAAATCCGGGCTCTAATTGTAATAAATTACTTGAAAATGTACGACTTGCTGTTGAGTTTGTTCTACTCAGGACTGTTGGTGACATAACATTTGCATCATCATCATTATCATCATCATTCTTGAAACATAAAATTTAAATTTTAAATTTTATTATGAAAATTATTTACGTTCCAAGATATTGCTTTAATACCTCAGTGTTACTTGCATTAGAAGAGAAATTAGACTGTGATTGGTTTCTGTCCATGTGATTGTTATCACCTGATACAAAAATGTATTTAATTTTGTATTGTTTAATGCAAACCAAATACATCACGAAATTAAATGAAATAATCAAACAAAACATGATTAATCAGCAACAACTTAACAAAGTTTAATGCAAAAAAAAATCATTCGTATACAAGAATTATTAAATTAAAATTTAGCACATAATTACTGTTACAATATAGAAATAGTTTAGTGATGCATCGGATTTAGCTTTTGCAGTGATTTTAACACTTACTCTGAGTGCTGTCCCGGCCAAATATTTTATGGAAAACCGATAACATACTCGCTCTGCTTCGGAAAGACTGCAAATTGTTGAAAACATTGCCCTGTGAGTACACGGAAGAACGCGAGTTGGAACGGTAAAACATCTCCTTGGTTTTGGATTCATTACTCGGTAACTAGAAATAATTTCGGTTTATTTACACTAATACACTAAATACTAATTACTTCAATTACTTCTTCGTAAACTGTTTCCATGGGAACGAATTCAGCTTGATCGTCTGGGATGCTGAAGATGCAAAAGGAGAAACTTTAACAAAAATGTAAAAATTTGTTGGTTAAATTAATTGACCTGATGTCGGCTGCTGATCCTTTCGGCGGGTCACGACGGTACTGTTCGGCCGCTGCTGTGTACGGAAGTTCTTGCGGCATCACTTCGTCCCAGTATTGATCTTTGATTAGCTCTGGATGTTCTTGGTGGATCTCGTCCACGATCAAGTAGGAGACTTGGATGTTTCGGTCTATCAGCCAGTTCATCTCGAAATCGTCGTCGTCTTCGCCGAAGGGATTGACCAGTGTTTCGGCCACCTGTGCATACCAACACTGGAAATCAGCAGGAAAGCCCACGTAAGCAATAGCTCCCGTGCAGCATTAGGGATAGGATAGGGAATGGTATAAAAGGGAAGGGCAGGGGGATTTTGCAGCAAGGTAAATGTAAAACGGCATTTTCAGTTTGATTCGATTCTTGGAATTAAGATTGAGAAAGATGTACAGTAGAGTCTGCTTATAAGAGCGAGGTTTGGACAGTTTAATGTGGCTCTTATAACCAGACTGCTATTGTATAAAATCATCAAATACTAAACTTAATTACATGTTTTTATTTTTGGGGGGAGGGGGGACATTATTGTTACCTCGATGAATAATTTTAGGTTTTAGCTCTTGTTTGATAAAAACCAAATCATGAGTGGGTCACCGATGCTGTTGTACACAGACTAAAATCAATGTTAAAAAAAATTATAAAAATTCCGAAAAATAGCTCTTTTAAAAGCAAACTGCTTTTGTATTATCCGAGGTTCTTGTAATCAGACTATATTAAAATTAAAAACATATGGAAAAAACTGGGGATTTTGAAAATGGCTCTTATAACAGAACTGCTCTTACATTCAGTGCTCTTATAAGTGAACTCGATTGTATAAACAATACAGTCACTGTCGTTTACATACATTGAATTAAAATGCATCTACTTACTTTTAGCCATCCCATATAAAAGAAAAATTGTAAAAACGTGAAAATTGGAATGTATAGATCGATTTCGTGATAACGGTAGCCCTGAGCTGGATCCAGATATTGACGACCCATGACAGTGGCAAAGAAGAATGTGTAAACAGCCAAAGTTACAACCTTAAAAAATATCAGTATAAAGTGTTAGACACTTTATGTATTAAATGATTGGTTTTGGTAGTTACCTGGGTGTAAACAAGAGGGATACTTATCCAATCGTAGATAAATAAGCCGCCACATTGTCCTCGGAAATGTGATAACTCCTGTAGAGACAACGTTTAATTTCGTAAAGATTAATCAAGTTTTATTTTTAAAGTGTCAATTACATCTATTAAGGTTTTCACAGCAAAGTCATCTAGGATTCTTCCTTCTTTGCGTGCACGTGTAACTACACTCGAAGCCCACACTAAAGGCATCCAATGTTTTGGATATTGTGGCGTTTTCTTATTTAATTCTTCGATGATATTTTTCTCGTTTTGAAGCAATATGCCTAGAAGTAGAAAAGATATTGAAAAACTGCATCTACTGTAATTACAAAGAATGCTGCACTCTAAAAAATAAGCGAGTGATAAGATACCTTTTTTGGTACCGGTATATAAAGGTATCCTCGTTTAACTACCTTTTAGGAATAATATAATGCTACCTATTGCAGAAAATGCATTAGTTTCACTTACCGTATGTATTTCAGTAATAATCAAAGTTTAAAATGTGTATAACTTTCTTGGGCTAGGCCCAAAGTTGCAATAAAAGAGTGCCATTTCCCATTTAATAAGATACAAAGTACAAATAGATAGAAATAATAAACACTCTTAAAGCATTAAACTATCTGACAACGTAGATTTTTGTAACTTTACATTTTAACTATCTCTGCTGAAAAGTAGATTGATCATTTGGTAGTGAAAATTATCTTTAAAGGACAACTGACATCTACCTTGTCCAAAAAAAAAAGGGTACTTAGTTCACTTTTGCACCCAATTTACATCTTTATTTTTTAGAGTGTATAGTTAAAGGAAAATTTCAATTCAATATCACCTGCTTCTTGTAAGTGGTCCAAAGTTGGAAACCGTTTTTTTACTCTTGGACTAATGCACCGCAAAGTCATGACCAAACTGAGATTTACATATCTCATGATAGTTCTTCTCATGAGACGTCCTCGTTCATCCTAAAAGAGTAAAATACCCAAGTAATTTTTGCAGAATTCATTGCAAACATTGCTCAATCTACTAGTATTCATTAAGGGTATAAACATTTCAGTAGAAGGGTAGAAATACCGTAAAATAACACGAGAGATTGCGAGTAGTTTTCCAATGTCTGATGCGTACACAACACGAGACAATTCAATTAAGCATTGCCTACAAGAAATTTAACCAGGGTAATACAAATGCTAAAAACAGGACTTTTCCAATTGCTCAATTTCCCATGGAAATAACCATCTAAAGTATCTTAATTAAAAAATTATTTGAACGACGTTTGGTAAAGACGTCATTAATTGACAAGTCGGTGGGACTTTCTAGACAGACTGTACCTGACAGGAATTATAAACATGTGAAGGCTTAGTGCTCGAAAGACATGGTTTAGAAGTGCGCAAAGACAGATTTTCACAACTTTACGAGATACGAATTGTTTGTAACAAGATTCAAAGACATTAATAATTTTCTATTAAGAAAACTTTCACTTACTTGCCCATGTATACTTGCAGATACAAACAATGCAAGTGCATCTGGCCAGGGAATAGAAACAAACTGATCCCACCATCGTTTCAGCACCATTGAGATGTAAAAACCCAGAATAAAGGTGACTGGAATCAGATCTGCATAAGTGTTGCAATACCTCGCTATTTTCTCGAAATTCCTAGCGAAATAATGTCCTTTAAAATTCTAACACAATATAGTATAAATTACATTTAAAAATACCGTTTATTTTCATCATCTAAGACCAGTCGATAAATTAGACTTAAAGAATAGTAAAATACGATATAAACTATCAATTCAGGCCATAGGAGTTTATAAATACTGCCGCGCCATCTATGAAAATTATTAATAGCAATAATAACAATAATCGAAAGGAAGTGCGATAATAAGTTATTTTGATGTTTACCTGAACAACAGTTGCCAAAAACATCCAAAACCGCGACAAGTTGCGACTTCGGCGGTGTAAGAGACTGTCATTACAAATGATCACAGGGAATGAAATCGAATTGTCTATTTTTGCTTCTTTTTGTGTAGAAACAAGTTGTTTTTCACTTGAAGAAGGTTCAAGGGAAGGGATGTATGCGTCACGTGATACTAACCTTCACAAGAAGCGACAAATGGTGCCATTTACATGCGAAACCTATGCTATTGTTTATTCCACCCCTTTTGGATGTTTTTCAATAACATTAGTGTATATTTTGAAATTGAATTCAAATATTTGCTTATATAATTATATACAATTATTTATATTTTCAATGGTAAATTTGCATTGCTAGTAAAGAAATTTAGATTTCAATAAAAACTGGGTTTTTGTATAATTAAAATGAAAGTCACATATGTTTCAAATACTCATTTAAACTATGTTGCAATTAAGCTTAGTTGATAGTTAATTGTAATGTAATTAACACGTCGCGAGCAATAAATCCTTTTAAATACTCTTGTTTATGTGGTGCTGACACGTGGAAAGTGCATTTAAGTGGCTGTTTTCCTATTTTTTTTTTATATTCTTATTACATTAACTCAAGATCACTATAAAAATGTACTATTTCAAGTAAAAACTAATTAAATAAAAATAACGTTAAAGGTCAAGTGAACTGAACAGGTTTATTATTAAATATGAATCTACTCATAACAAACAATAATTAATCGTTGCCAAATAATTTTCATATTTTCAGTTAAAATTTGTAAAAAGTGAAAGCTGAAAGGTGAAAAGTATGAATAAAAGTCACTAACAAGTAAATCTGTTGCCTCTATAGCAGAACTTGCCCGCAATACTTTCATTGTTTTTTAGCGACTGATTCAGGATTTAATCCTGAAATCCTCTCTAGCAGAGTTTCCGTGCGTCACAAACTCAGAATTCCCAGAATTCATTTTTCTTTTGACATTTTCCTGTTAGTTACAAAATTTAACGTGTAAAAAAACCCTTTGGAGACCATTAATTACTGTTCGTGATGTGCAGATCCACATTTAATAATAAACCAGTTCAGTTCACTTGACCTTTAATTCTAATTCATTTATTTCATAATCTCATACAGTAACATCAATTTAAACATTTTAATAACTATATCTTGTATGTTGTTGGTATCCACCGCCGTGATACTGTGGTTTGGAGTATGTAGGGACACCATAAGACGGTTCGTAATCATAACCAACACCACTGCCGTGTCCACCATAGTCGTAGCCATGACGAGGAGCTGAAGCCCGGTAATACGGCGCGGGAGAATAATAGACCACTTTTGACGGTGCAGCTCCATAGTAAGATGGTGAAGAATAATACTGAGGCTGACGGTAAAACGGCTGCTTGTAACCATCGTAATCTTCACCGCCGTAGCCACCACTTCCACCGTGACCACTACCGCTACCTCTATATCCACTTCCAGCATCATATCCTCCGTAGATTTTCTTGTCGTCTACTTTGTCGTAATCTTAAATAAAATAAAATAAAATAAAATAAAATAATAAAAATTTAGAATTTTTTTTGTGTGTTTTTGGTGTTTTTACTTTTATCATGGCTGCGGAAGGCGATTGGAGCTTCGTGGGATGATGCTTTGCAGAAAAGCGGCAGCAAAGCGCTGATGAGTGCAAAAGTGATGAAAGACGGCATTTTTCTCGACTGAAATATATATTTGTTTTTTAGGTTGTAATAAGTAATGGTTTGTGTGTTCTTTTACCTGAGATACGCGATCGCAATGTTGGGTGTAAGTCGCTGTATTTATGTTGGTCGTAAGAGTTTGTTATTGAAAAGTGATACTGTTCGTTGAGTTTGGTTTGAGGCTAATGGTCACGATTGCTCGTTTTTTCGAGTGTTACAGGTCAGGTAAATAGTTTCTACTTGATTTTCTCCGAAATTAATGTTAATTAGGTCATTTTCACATAGCGTTAATTCGTTTAAGAGTATTGGGTAGCTAATAAGAATTTTTATTCTTTTCTAAATATTAAAATGTGAGTGTTTAGTTGGAATAAATTAACACTTTGGTTTGGAAAGAATATACTTGTAGAAAAAGTTTATAAATTTGACACTTCAGTAAAATTTAATTTAGTCGTGTTTCATCATCATCTCGGGCGTCTGAGAATAGAAACCGATTGCATGGGAGATTAAAAGCTACCGGTTTATAATGTAAAGGTTTCAGCTTTGCATTGTTTTTATTGGATTTTATTGAGTTTTGATTGTAAGCTGCATTTACTGAAGATCGGGCAAATCGTTGGGACACTTTACCATTTTATTTTTTAATTTCTAATACCTGAATCAGTTTTGATATTTAATTAATATTTTATTTAATAGATGGCGGTACATGGGGCAACCCTAATTCCCAAGAAATTCATGGGATTTATGGTACAGCTCTAAACCCCACCCTGGTAAGATTTAGTGCATGTTACTAAATCCCATCATTTACCTAACCTATCACTAACCTAACCTAACTTAACCTGTTACTAATCATGAATGTGATGAAAAAATGAAAAAGTGAGCAATATAGTAAGTGTACGGTATTTGGTCACTTCTGAGCTAATTTTTCAACTTTCTCAAATCTCTTCTGTTTAAAGTGGAAAAGCTAGTTTTTGGTGCAAGAAGTTTAAAAGATATCGCATGCATAGGTCCAGCTCTGATAGATTAGTAGATGTGAGCAAAAAAATGAAAAAGTGACCAAATGGTAAGTGTATAATCTTACCATTTGGCCACTTCTCAGCCAATTTTTCAACTTTC